>JAXIVJ010002154.1:0-87500 GCA_036785665.1 Chirona hameri | reverse complement strand
CGCCGCCGCCGTCATTGCCGCCGCTGCCCCCGCGACCGATGTCGCGGCGGCTGTGGCTGCCCGCACCGTGGTCGCTGCCGCGGCCGCCGCCGCCGCGCGGTGAGTGCCCCCCCCCCCCTTGTGCCCCTCCCCGGGGAGCGCCCCGGACGACTCCCGGTTTTGGCGGCTGGCAACCGCCACCCCTTTCCGCCTGGCCCCGCCGCTGCCGCGGATCCGTCCGGTGATCCCTGCCTCCCCGGTCCCAGCCCACTGGTCCTTTCCCCGGCCGGCGCCAGTCGGACCCGACCGGCCTTGGCCAGTCCCCTGTTATTCCCTCCCCTACCCGGCCCTGCACCGGCTGCCGCCGGCGTGCCGCCTCCTGCCCGACGTGTCCCCTCCTCCCCCTCAGGTGTCCCGCCGCCAGCCTCCCTTCCACGGAGCAGGCGCGGCGGCCGCCGCTGGCGTCGAGCGGGGGCCTCTGACCGTGATGGCCTGCCGCCGACTGCCCTGGTCCCTGCCCCCTCGGGCGACCGACCTCCGCCGACCCTGGACGGACCACCCCGCAGTAGAGGCCCTCTCCTGCCAACCCCAGCTGGACCGACCCATCCCCTACCCCCAGCGACCACCGGCCCCTCCCACCCGGTTGGTACCGCTCCCCCAGCCGGCCACCTGCCTAGCGTGGACGTGCCTCTCCCCCCTCGCCGTGGTGTCGGGCCCCGCGGCCGCCGTGGACGAGGCGGAGCCGAGCGACCCGCGGCCCCTGATCGAGGGGGCCCGCAGGGCCGCAGACCTCCCGCCGACCGCCGCTGACCCGCCCCCCACCCGCCCGCCCACCCCCACCCACCGTGGACGCGCCGCCCCTTCCTCGCCCTGGTGTTGGGCCCCGCGGCCGCCGTGGACGAGGCGGAGCCCGGCGACCCGCGTCCCCTGATCGAGGGGGCCTGCCGGGCCGCCGACCCCCCGCCGACCCGCCCCTCTCGCCCGCCCGCCCGCCGCCGCTGGCCGCCCCCGCCCGTGGTAGCCGCCGCGCGCGCGGAGGTCGCGACGGGACCACCCGCCCCGCCCAGCCCGCAGTGACAGTGTCCGGTCCTGCGTGGCCGCGAGTGCGGACAGAGTGCGAGCACCGTGGCGGGGAGGTGATCATTACCATCACCTTCATGTTACGGTGATGTGCTGGCACATGCCGTGTGACGTGTCCCCCCCCCCCCCCCCCTCCCCGTGTGTTGTTATGTTGTTTTTTGTTCTATCTGGGCACGCCCTGTCGAGCAGGTTGCTCCAGGGGTGCCCATGGCCCCAGTGAATGGTTGGCCCACAGTAGTGGGCCCCATACCGGCCATGCGTGGCCCTTTGCCCTCCTCCCCATTGTCATGTTTCTTTTTGTACACGCCTGTCTGCCCACACTGTCTGTTTTCTTGTTTTGTGTGTGGTGTCGCCTCCCGTCTGAGCCTGTGCTCCGGGAGTGCGCGACGCCACAGGGGTCTGCCCAGCTTGTGGCAGCAACCCCCATCTGCATGGATGGCCCACATAGTGGGCCCCATACTGGCCCTGCGCGGCCAATCGCTTTTCGACTATAATTATGTTTTGACCCTTTTTGCTTTCAGGCTGTTGTTTTTGAAACATATACTTTTTTTAAATAAAAATCTGTTCTTATCAGCTTAATACTGCACTTTGTAGCCAATAGGTCAGGAAGCATCTTCTATATAATACGGCGCGGAATTTGGCACAACCTGTTAGAATCGCTTCTCATGTTACATATGATAGTTATTGGTTACATAGAGAGCTATTTCATACCACTGATGAGAAGTGGCAGCTACCTGTTCGTCTATCCGTTCGGATATTACTTGATGCTTGATAACTCTTCGCACTTTGCAGTCACAAACGCGAAATTTGGCATGTTAGTGGGGATGTAGGGTTACACTATCGCATATGAATGTTATTGCAGACTATTGCAGATTGTCTATACAATCTGCAATAGTCTGCAATTCTAAATATAATAATATGACGTGAATATCACAACTTGTCGGCGCCTCCCGGTGCCACTGAACTGGCTGCTTACTTGCGGGACACACTGGCTTAGTGTTCATTTGTCATCGGGGTATTTTATAGATATTTAGAAGCTCTGTGGTGCGATATAAGGCAACATCTTTGCAAGTCAAAACTATACGCAGTTTATGACCAAACTTGCATCTCAGCCGAAGCACGCAGTTGTGGCGAACCCCGATCGTTGTCAGGACCGACATTTGCCCGTCCCGACCAGACATTGAAGGCATGCACTACATTCGACCGGGACTCCCTTAAATGGCTGCGCCGGCCCGGCTCGGCCAACATCGAATCTGTACACCATGTGACGTCAGGTCACATGTGACCTCAGCTCGCGCGTCGCCAGGGGCGATTCTGCGCGTCAGGCGCGGGCGGGAGTGTGCGGTAGTGCCGACACCGGGAGCGCTTGGCTTTGATGCAGCCGTGCAACCAACCAAACCATCTAATGGCTTTGCACTCTGAGACTATGTCGTGCAGATCATGACGAATCAGTAGACATGTTATTCGTCTGCATTTTCGCCATATCATACGCGATAGCCCTGGTCAAACGAAAGGGGTGCGAATTCGGAAAAAATGACAATTTTAAAAACACGCTCAATTGATTTATGAAAAATTAACTTCTCTGGATTCCGCGTGAGCTCAGCTTTGGAATGGTGCATTTCTCGTAGTTTGACACCTCCGAACCCTTCCAACGAACACATTTAAACGGGACTTTTCCACTCTGTTACCAGGGGTGGAAATGCGAATGAAATCACATCTTGGTTACCAAAGAAATCCGGGAGGAGACAAAATTCATAAGACCCTCACGCAGGGCGCTGGTTGATTGTTTCGTTTGCTGTTTGGGTTTTATTTTATGCTTGTTTCGCTTCAAGGGCGGATCCAGCATGTTCAGTTCAGTTCAGTTCGTGTCTGGCGGGAGGGGGGGGGGGGGTCAAATCCACAAAAGTCTCACACAATTTTGAAAACTCATCGGATTTCGATTGCTGGTGTATCGATAACTGATATAAAACAAACTTGCCTTAGTAAAAGTTGCATACATTGTATATTATTTCAAGGAATGTGTCAAATTTGTGCCAATTTTAGGTGGTGGGGGGGGGGGGAGCATCGTTCCCCCCTCTGTGGATCCGCCCATGTTTCGCTTGGTGAGTATTACCTCGCGTTAGTTTAAGTTACTCCCAGTCTGTATTAACCGCTGTGGCGGGAGCCGGCAGACGCCACTTCACGTGGACTTGTCACGTGACCCGCGCCGGCTCGGCCAATCGCGTACGTTTCCGGCCGCCGGTGGTGACCTCGGGGTCACCACCGGCCGCCGGTGGTGACCTCGGGGTCAGGTCGCGGTCGGCTCGGCCACTTGTCGGTTGGAGATAGCCGGTGATAGCCGGTCGTTTGAGAGCTGCTTGCGCAGGTATGTACGTTATAGCACGGTGTGTTTGAATTTGAACTCCTGAGACTTATCAAATCGGCTATTGCTATTTATGCACAATCTACAGTTGCAACCAACCAAACCATCTAATGCCGACTATGCCGGTCATAAGATCGCTGGTGTTTTATTTGTACTTGACCTGTTCACTTATTTCATTACGTGCTTTGTGTTTTGTTTTTATTGTACGGCAGCATTGTCCCTTGTGTTTCAGAAAATGCCTAACCACGTACCTTCCGGCCCGCACCGCGGCCCGCACCGCGGCCCACACCGCGGCGTCCCTCGGCGGGTCCCGGCGCCAGCGGCTGGCTCCGGTAGGCGTCGCGTGGTACTGGATGTGGTGTGTCTAGGTGACAGCCACATCAGTGCCAGGCACCTGCCGGCGCCGCCGCCGGCGTACTGGCTGCAGCACTTGCTGATTTTGCAGTGGCTGCAGTCGCCGGCCGCGGCGGATGCCGGCCTGTGTGGCGCAGCACAGCTCTCTGGTCGGGGGGGCGGCACGCTCGAGGACTGGGACGCCCTCGGTCATGCCGCCTCCCTGATCCGTCCCGCTCCGTCGGCCTTCCTCGTCTCTCTGGGGAGTAATTGCCTCTCCAGGGTAGTCGAGGGAGACTCGGCGGGGCTGGCAGATTGCTTGGCGACCATGCGGGCGGGCATCGCCAGCCTGCTGACCGTGCTGAGGGTGGTGGCTCGGGACAGCGTGGTGGTCGTCATGACGCCAGTGCCGCGGTCGACGATGTCGCGCTTCCACCGCAGCGCCTTCACGACCGCGTCGGCACTGTTTGCCGAGGCCACCAGCCAGTCTGGTGGCCACGTGCTTACAGTGCACGACGTGGTCACTGAGGCGCTGCTTGGGAGGTCCGGCAGCGCCGACGGCGACGCTGTCGTCATGCCGCCGGCAGCCCACGACATGTCTGGAGTCCACATGTCGCGGGCTGCTGGCACCGCGATCGCCACTGCTGTCCGGGACATCGTCCTTGGCACGCCGGTGCCGCGGGCCCGACCGGCGGTGACAAATCGGGCGCCAGCAGTGCCGAGGTAAGCTAAATGCTCCGGTGGTCACTGTGGGTTAGGATTTTAGTGTACTCTAAACACGTGCTGGGAAATGATATGCTTAAGGAAACTAATATCGATTTTTTATCACGTTTATAACTAGTTATTGTACATGTACATATATAAATAAAAACTATACATCCATGCTGTCATTTATCGTAATTTATGCATCATCTGTGATGCCCGACTGCATTTTTTTATCTTTTTTTTGCCTGACTGCATCAGATTCCGTATGCCTGACAGACCCTTGTACTGTGCCATTCACTGCTTTGGCTGGCCCTGGAACTGTCGATGCCTGCACTGACGCCAAGTTCTCGCCTGCTACCCACAGCCCGATGGTACAGCCTCCGGCCGCCGCCCCGCCGCGCAGCTGCTAAAGGGCCGTGACGACTTGCGGCAGGACCCCGTGATGCAGCAGGTGTTCTCGGTGCTGAACCTGCTGCTGGCCGATAGCGCCGCGCCCGACCAGCCGCCGCTCGCCATCCGCACCTACAAGGTGGTGCCGCTGTCGCAGCGCTGCGACCTGATCGAATGGTGCGTCGACACGCAGCCGCTGGCAGAGTACCTGACCGACGGCGGACGCGGCGGCGCCCACGCGCGCTACCGACCCGAGGACATGGCGCCCAACGAGGCGCGGCGCGCCATGAATGCCGTCGCCAAGAAGTCTGCCGATCACAAGCGTCGCGCGTTCGCCGACGTGTACCGCCGCTTGAAGCCAGTGCTGCGCCACTTCTTCCACCTGATCCAGCAGGCGCGCGACCCCGATAACCTGTGCCGGCTCTTCAGCGGCTGGCAGGCCTACCTGTAACGGGGACGTGACGTATGGCGTGGCTGGACGTGTGACGTGGCTGGACGTGACGGGCACGTGTTTTTGCACGATTATGAATGCTGTTATTCCAAGAAAATAGACGTTTTTGAATACCCATCGCTTTGTGTGCGTTGATAAAATCGGTTGCTGTTAACCCGCGCACTGCAGGGGGTATGCGCTGAACACGAACTGCAGGGGGTTGATTTCCGCCCCTTAATATCTCGAAAACTACGCTACACAGCGACAAGCGGGAAACGGCATTTCATAGCTTGATACAAGTTCTATCGAAAGTATTTCAGTATTTTTTTAGGTCGGGTCAAAATTGAGGTCACCAGAGGTCATCAAAGGTCACATTTCCAGTTTGTTCCTGTTTTAGGATTTCGCTCCAGATATTCCCATATATCGAAAACTATGCTAGTTAGAAACAAACCATCAAAAGCAAACGCCAGCCCGTGAAATTTGCAATCGACAAGGTGTCGTCAAATTTGATCTCGGGTCAATATTTGAGACTCCAGAGGTAAATTTTTTTCCCAAATCGTTTTTCGCTATTACCTTTTTATTTAATAAAGATAACTGAAAAAACTGTTTACGCCATTGTGTTTATACCGTCCAGGCGCTTCGAATGATATACATGGTCCCCTTGTTAAGTAACTTAAAAATTTGACCTCAGGTCAAGTGGTGACCCAAGTGGGGCATGTTGCATATGGGAAGACGTGTCTCGACGAGAAAAACACATTGCTGTCTGTTTTACTTCTAGCTTCATTATGTCTGGAGTTATTTACAAAAAAAACTGATGGTGACCTTGCATGACCTCAAATGACCCCATAGAACCACTGAACAAAACTTACACTTGGATCATCAAGAATATCCTATAATAACATGATCCAGAAGTAATTGGACTAATATCATGCATATCCTTGAAATAGGAAGCATGGGAACATGGGATCGCCTGCCGTAAGTTCCACAAGCCACTGTGGTCTGGTGGATAGAGCCACTGCCTAGCAATTGATTGGCCACCGGTTCGAATCCGGTAAGCTCCCGATCCAAAATTCCAAAAATCCAAAATTGCAAAATCCAAAATTTTGACTTCAAAAATCCAAAATTTTCAAAAATCCAAAAAGTGCCAAACATCGAAATTTCAAAAAGTCGATAAAAATTCTTGGAGTTTTTTGTTTGTTTTTATTGCTCTCAAATCCAAAAGAAAAACGGACTAAACCAACCTTCGGTCCGGCATTGCCCCAAAGCAAGGCCCCGTGCATAAACAGGAGATGATACAGATGAGTGATGGCGAAAACCCCTAACCAAAAACGACTGAACGACTTTCATGGATGAGTTACGGTTGCCTGCATTGCGAAGAAGAGTTTGTTTTTCTTATGTGTATGCATACATACGGAACATATATGAAACAGCACTGCAATTTGCTTCTTAACGTCCTCCAAGCAATAACGATTTGAGAACTGCCAGTTGATCGAATACCGCCATAAAACTCTGCATATTAAAGAATATGAAACAAAATAAATATAAGTGTGGTGAAAATATTTGAATGTTTGAGTTCAATCTGTCACACAGCTCCAATGCTATTGATGTGGTTCATGTACTCTCAACCAACAACTGATTGCCAAAATGTGTCTGTTGCTGTATGCCTGTTCGGCTCTTACCTTCATGGTAGATGTGTTAGTGTCCGAGTGTGCAGAGCAACTGGTGTCTCCTACCACAGGGCGTCGCTTTTTTATATCAGGAGCTGGCTGCCTTCACGGTCAAAGGTCAGGGCCCGACCCTCCCAACGCCGGCCGCCAGCTGTGCTCTGGAGAGATTATCTCACGTCACCAGCACCAAATGTACAAATCGAAATCAGCGCTAAAAGTAACTCCATACACCATTTTAGAGCAAAATCTGAGAGGGTGCGGTATACATTTTCACTTTTACCTCGGTGATTTGTCTTGGAATTGCCCATGTTCATATACGCCGAACACCGCCCGGGCCGGACAGGTGCTCGGCGCCACCTTTGCCCTGCCAGGCGGGAGGGGGTCTGAACGCCCCCTTCTAACTCGGCTCCTATGGGGAGTAGGCTGAATCCAAAATACTATTCGCTACCTCATCGCAAATCATGTCGACACTATTTCCCGTCATTTTGTTTTGCTCAGGTCCACATTGAGGTCATCAGAGGTAATCACAGTTCTGATTTGTCAATTTAAGCACTTTGCTCCAGAAACTCCCAAATATCTCGGGCACCATGATAGGTGGGAACAAACGGATACAAGGAATCAAAACCGCGTGAAAAATGCAATCGCCAGATTGTCGTATAATTTTACATCCTTCACTAGTTAGGCTCCAAAAGTCACGGAATGTTACGATGACATTTTCACCTAAAAAGTTTTTCGTGAATAACTGTGTATCGGTTGAACATACAGCAATCATTTTCAAACCATCGTATTTTTCTCAAGATGTTTCGAAACATGTTGATGGTGATCGGGTTAGGTCAACTTAAAAAAGTTGACCTCAGGTCATTTGGTGACCTGGGTAAGTTATGATGCAGATGGGGCGACGCGACTCGACTAGGCAAACAGAGTGGTGTCATTCGCACGTCTCTATCCTTATTATATCAAGAGTTATTGGCAAACAGGTGCTGGTGACGTCAGATGACCTCAGCTGACCTTGCAGAGGTCAGTGACATCCACTGTACCTGGGTCATCAAGTATTAGCTAATGTAACGTGATGCGGAAATAATTAACCTGACCCAATGAATATTCTCTAAGTAGGAAGCATTTGTGCATTTTCCCATTGACTTCTAATAAGGTCACGAAATTTACCTGACCTTAGGTCATCGATATACATGAACGAAATATACGCATTATAGGTACCTATCGTTTAATCAAATCCTGTAAGTTTGAAACCGATCGGCCAAAAACTGTGCCTGTGGACTGGTAAGACCGCAAACTTTGGAGGTGGGTCACTTGACCTGACCGGGTGAGCTGACCTGAGTTGGCGCGTGGTCAAGAATTTCACACAATGTGGGTAATTTATGTCCAAACACCTGTGCCGAATACAGGGGAGTTGCGCGACGCAATTCCCCGATATCCTTGAAATAGCCTTTGGAAGCGTCCAAACGCTCTCCCCCGGCACGGAGGGGGTTAATATAAGATGAAGTATGAGATATCACTATAAAGCAACAACATACAGGCCAACGTTAACCTTCATAGCAATGTCAATGAAATTTTGTATTATCGACCCAATTCTGACGACCAACACCAATGCTAAGAAAGGCGTGCTGTTAATACGGCTCAGATATGTTTCAATTCTTCGCAAAGGAAACAACGTATATCTGTTTTTCTCCGTTTATATTCATTCCTAAGTGTAAATACGCGCTATTTTTCTGATCTGGTATGCGCACTCTGATCACAATTATCGACTCTGGCCATGTACGCTCACGAAACAGCCCTGGGTCAGAGATAAACCAAATGATGTGCTACTAACTCTGAAACCTTTTTGTGCCAGTAACGGAAGAATGGCACAGGCCATGCATTTAGTTGTCACACCTACATTGCCAATATCGAATGACATTTGTGAATGAATGAATGGATGAATTAATTAATACATGAATGAATGCATGATTGCGAAGCGTACACAATTTGGCCATTGCACGCCGCGCATGCGCAATACTGTGGAGAAAACTGCCCCGTCGGAATAGTATTTTGGGTTAAATAATTGCATTGTTACTACAAATTCGTATTTTCTGACATGTATACATCTACTGTAACGGAATCTCAAACGGCCTCTCACGTTCTATATTAGGTTCGGTCTATATTAGTCTCGGATATCTGCCAAAACATCCAGTTGTTATCTCCACAGGTTGAAAGGAAAACACGTACTATGACTATTCATTCCCACTGTTAATTCCGGGTCTACATAGTTTACTGTACGTATACGTCATTACATTTAACAGTAGTAAAGTGCTATACGCCTTCTGGGCACTGGTCTGTGCTATTCTTATTATCGAACGTCTCTAAATATCCGGCGTTGAACTTAAAAGTAAGTGCAGGCCTTACACTGCTTTATATTTGGCTTCAGTCAAGTGTTGCAGGTGGTGTTGTTTAAGAACATTCGACCAAAAGGCGATCTTTCCCCCATAATTTTTCACCCCGATATAAGGAACACACGAATATTGCGACCACACGCCCTTTTATTGACGACGAATTCACCGAAACATGATAAATACTGCATTCAGGTCACAGTCACTCATTACACAGCATTGGCTTAATGCGCAGGCTTGTAGGTTGGGGCAGGCTTGTAAGACGGAGCAGGGTGGTAGGGGGCATGCTAATAGGACGGGGCAGGGTGGTAGGGGGCGGGCTTGTAGGCCGGGGCAGGGTGGTAGGGGGCGGGCTTGTAGGCCGGGGCAGGGTGGTAGGGGGCAGGCTTGTAGGACGTCGCAGAGTGGGCGGGCTTGTAGGCCGGGGCAGGGTGGTAGGGGGCAGGCTTGTAGGACGTCGCAGAGTGGGCGGGCTTGTAGGCCGGGCTAGGGTGGTACTCGGGGTAGGTGGCCTCTCCTTCATAGGTGACCTCGGCGTTGTATCCACCGTAGTGGTCAGCCGTGTACTTGACGTGCTGGGTACGGCCGTCGGGCAGCACCACCGAGTAATAGCCCTGGGTGTTGTGACCGTCGCTCTGCTCGTTGCGGGCGAAGTTGGTGCCGGTGTACTGGTCGTTGACGGAGTAGTCGAAGGCGAACGGCCTCGCCTCCTCCTTGTACTGGGACTCCGGGTGGTAGGGAGCCGGCTTGTAGGACGGGGCCGGGTGGTACCGAGCCGGAGTCGGGTGGTACGGAGCCGGAGTCGGGTGGTACGGAGCCGGATTCGGGTGGTACGGAGCCGGAGTAGGGTGGTACGGAGCCGGAGTCTTGTGGTACGGAGCCGGGGTCTTGTGGTACGGAGCCGGGGTCGGGTGGTACGGAGCCGGAGAATTGGCGGCGGCCATGGCCAGAACGGCGGCAACGACGAAGACCTGAAAATCGATATGAATGGGTTAGTTATAAACAGGAGATGATACAGATGGGTGATGGCTGAAAACCCCTAACCAAAAACGACTGAACGACTTTCATGGATGAGTTAAAGTTGCCTGCACTGCGAAGAAGAGTTTGTTTTTCCTATGTGTATGCATACATACGGAACATATATGAAACAGCACTGCGTTTTGCTTCTTAACGTCCTCCAAGCAATAACGATTTGAGAACTGCCAGTTGATCGAATACCGCCATAAAACTCTGCATATTAAAAAAATATGAAACAAAATAAATATAAGTGTGGTGAAAATATTTGAATATTTGAGTTCAATCTGTCACACAGCTCCAATTCTATTGATGTGATTCATGTTCTCTCAACCAACAACTCATTGCCAAAATTTGGCTGTTGCTGTATGCCTGTTCGGCTCTTACCTTCATGGTAGATGTGTTAGTGTCCGAGTTTGCAGAGCAACTGGTGTCTCCTACCACAGGGCGTCGCCTTTTTATATCAGGAGCTGGCTGCCTTCACGGTCTAGGTCAGGGCCCGACCCGCCCAAAGCAGGCAGCCAGCTGTGCTCTGGAGAGATCATCTGACGTCACCAGCACCAAATGGACAAATCGAAATCAGCGCTAGAAGTAATTCCATACACCATTTTAGAGCAAAATCTGAGAGGGTGCGGTATACATTTTCACTCTTACCTCGGTGATTTGTCTTAGAATTGCTCATGTTCATATACGCCGAACACCGGCCCGGGCCGGAAAGGTGCTTGGCGCCACCTTCGCCCTGCCAGGCGGGGTGGGGGGGGGGGGGGGGGGGGGGCGTCTGAACGCCCCCTTCTAAGTCTGCTCCTATGGGGAGTAGGCTGAATCCAAAATACTGTTCACTACCTCATCACAAATCATGTCGACACTATTTCCAGTCATTTTGTTTTGCTCAGGTTCACATTGCGGGCACCAGAGGTCATCACAGATAATATTTTTTATCTCTCAATTTAAGCACTTTGCTCCAGGAACTCCCAAATATCTCAGGCACCATGATAGGTAGGAACAAACGGATGCAAGGAATCAAAACCACGTGAACAATGCAATCGCCAGATTGTCGTATAATTTTATATCGTTCAATAGTTTATAGGCTTCAAAAGTCACGGAATGTTGCGATTACATTTTCTCCGTAAAAAGTTCTTCGTGAATAACTGTGTATCGGTTGAACCTAGGGCAATCATTTTAACACCATCGTATTTTTCTCAAGACGTTTCGAAACATGTTGATGATGTTCGGGTTAGGTCAACTTAAAAAAGTTGACCTCAGGTCATTTGGTGACCCGGGTAAGTTATGATGCATATGGGGCGACGCGACTCGAATAGGCAAACAGAGTGGTGTAATTCGCACGTCTCTATCCTTATTGTATCAAGAGTTATTGGCAAACAGGTGCTGGTGACGTCAGAAGACCTCAGCTGACCTTGCAGAGGTCAGTGTCATCCACTGTACCTGGGTCATTAAGAATTAGCTAATGTAACGTGATGCGGTAATAATTAACTTGATCCATTGAATATTCTCTAAGTAAGAAGCATTTGTGCATTTACCCATTGACTTCTAATAAGGTCACGAAATTGACCTGACCCTAGGTCATTGATATACATGAACGAAATATATGCATTATAGGTACCTATCATTTAATCAAATCCTGTAAGTTTTAAACCGATCGGCCAAAAACTGTGCCTGTGGACTGGTAAGACCGCAAACTTTGGAGGTGGGTCACCTGACCTGACCGGGTGGGCTGACCTGAGTTGGCGCGTGCTCAAGAATTTCACACAATGTGGGTAATTTATGTCCAAACACCTGTGTCGAATACAGGGGAGTTGCGCGACGCAATTCCCCGATATCCTTGAAATAGCTTTTGGAAGCGTCCAAACGCCCCCCCCCCCGGCACGGCGGGGTTAATATAAGATGAAGTATGAGATATCACTATAAAGCAACAACATACAGGCCAACGTTAACCTTCATAGCAATGTCAATGAATTTTGGATTATCGACCCAATTCTAACGACCAACACCAATGCTAAGAAAGGCGTACTGTTAATACGGCTCAGATATGTTTCTATTCTTCGCAAAGGAAACAACGTATGTGTGTTTTTCTCCGTTTTTATTCAGTCATAAGTGTAAATACGCGTTATTTTTCTGATCTGGTATGCGCACTCTGATCACAATTTTCGATTCTGGCCATGTACGCTCACGAAACAGCCCTGGGTCAGAGATAAACCAAATGATGTGCTACTAACTCTGAAACTTTTTGGTGCCAGTAACGGAAGAATGGCACAGGCCATGCATTTAGTTGTCACACCTACATTGCCAATATCGAATGACATTTGTGAATGAATGAATGAATTAATTAATTAATACATGAATGATTGCATGATTGCGTAGCGTACACAATTTGGCCATAGCACGCCGCGCATGCGCAATACTCTGGAGAAAACTACCCAGTCGGAATAGGATTTTGGGTTAAATAATTGCATTGTTACTACGAATTCGTATTTCATGACATTTATACATCTACTTAACGGAATCTCAAACGGCCTCTCACGTTCTATATTAGTTTCGGTCTATATTAGTCTCGGATATCTGCCAAAACATCCAGTTGTTATCTCGACAGGTTGAAAGGAAAACACGTACTATGACTATTCATTCCCACTGTTAATTCCGGGTCTACATAGTTTACTGTACGTATACGTCATTACATTTAACAGTAGTAGAGTGCTATACGCCTTCTGGGCACTGGTCTGTGCTATTCTTATTATCGAACGTCTCTAAATATCCGGCGTTGAACTTAAAAGTAAGTGCAGGCCTTACACTGCTTTATATTTGGCTTCAGTCAAGTGTTGCAGGTGGTGTTGTTTGAGAACATTCGACAAAAAGGCGATCTTTCCCCCATCATTTTTCATCCCGATATAAGGAACACACGAATATTGTGACCACACGCCCTTTTATTGACGACGAATTCATCGAAACATGATAAATACTGCATTCAGGTCACAGTCACTCATTACACAGCATTGGCTTAATGCGCAGGCTTGTAGGTTGGGGCAGGCTTCTAAGACGGAGCAGGGTGGTAGGGGGCATGCTAATAGGACGGGGCAGGGTGGTATGGGGCAGGCTTGTAGGCCGGGGCAGGGTGGTATGGGGCAGGCTTGTAGGCCGGGGCAGGGTGGTAGGGGGCAGGCTTGTAGGACTTTGCAGAGTGGGCGGGCTTGTAGGCCGGGCTAGGGTGGTACTCGGGGTAGGTGGCCTCTCCGTCATAGGTGACCTCGGCGTTGTATCCACCGTAGTGGTCAGCCGTGTACTTGACGTGCTGGGTACGGCCGTCGGGCAGAACCACCGAGTAATAGCCCTGGGTGTTGTGACCGTCGCTCTGCTCGCTGCGGGCGAAGTTGGTGCCGGTGTACTGGTCGTTGACGGCGTAGTCGAAGGCGAACGGCCTCGCCTCCTCCTTGTACTGGGACTCCGGGTGGTAGGGAGCCGGCTTGTAGGACGGGGCCGGGTGGTACGGAGCCGGAGTCGGGTGGTACGGAGCCGGAGTCGGGTGGTACGGAGCCGGAGTCGGGTGGTACGGAGCCAGAGTCGGGTGGTACGGAGCCGGGGTCGGGTGGTACGGAGCCGGAGAATTGGCGGCGGCCATGGCCAGAACGGCGGCAACGACGAAGACCTGAAAATCGATATGAATGGGTTAGTTATAAACAGGAGATGATACAGATGGGTGATGGCTGAAAACCCCTAACCAAAAACGACTGAACGACTTTCATGGATGAGTTACAGTTGCCTGCATTGCGAAGAATAGTTTGTTTTTCCTATGTGTATGCATACATGCGGAACATATATGAAACTGCACTGCAATTTGCTTCTTAACGTCCTCCAAGCAATAACGATTTGAGAACTGCCAGTTGATCGAATACCGCCATAAAACTCTGCATATTAAAGAATATGAAACAAAATAAATATAAATGTGGTGAAAATATTTGAATATTTGAGTTCAATCTGTCACACAGCTCCAATGCTATTGATGTGGCTCATGTTAGGTCAACCAACAAAGTATTGCCAAAATTTGTCTGTTGCTGTATGCCTGTTCGGCTCTTACCTTCATGGTAGATGTGTTAGTGTCCGAGTGTGCAGAGCAACTGGTGTCTCCTACCGCAGGGCGTCGCCTTTTTATATCAGGAGCTGGCTGCCTTCACGGTCTAGGTCAGGGCCCGACCCGCCCAACGCAGGGCGCCAGCTGTGCTCTGGAGAGATTATCTCACGTCACCAGCACCAAATGGACAAATCGAAATCAGCGCTAAAAGTAACTCCATACACCATTTTAGAGCAAAATCTGAGAGGGGGCGGTATACATTTTCACTCTTACCTCGGTAATTTGTCTTGGAATTGCCCATGTTCATATACGCCGAACACCGCCCGGGCCGGACAGGTGCTCGGCGCCACCTTTGCCCTTCCAGGCTGGGTAGGGGTGGGGGGTGGGGGGTTGGGGGGGGGGGGAGGGGGGTGTCTGAACGCCCCCTTCTAACTCGGCTTCTATGAGGAGTAGGCTGAATCCAAAATACTGTTCGCTACCTCATCACAAATCATGTCGACAATATTTCCCGTCATTTTGTTTTGCTCAGGTCCACCTTGAGGTCATCAGAGGTAATCACAGTTTTGATTTGTCAATTTAAGCACTTTGCTCCAGAAACTCCCAAATATCTCGGGCACCATGATAGGTAGGGCCAAACGAATACAAGGAATCAAAACCGCGTGAAAAATGCAATCGCCAGATTGTCGTATAATTGTATATCCTTCAATAATTTAGGCTCCAAAAGTCACGGTATGTTACGATGACATTTTCACATAAAAGTTTTTTCCTGAATATCTGTGTATCGGTTGAACATACAGCAATCATTTTAACACCATCGTATTTTTCTCAAAACGTTTCGAAACATGTCGATGGTGATCGGGTTAGGTCAACTTAAAAAAGTTGACCTCAGGTCATTTGTTGACCCGGGTAAGTTATGATGCGTATGGGGCGACGCGACTCGACTAGGCAAAAAGAATGGTGTCATTCGCACGTCTCTATCCTTATTATATCAAGAGTTATTGGCAAACAGGTGCTGGTGACGTCAGATGACCTCAGCTGACCTTGCAGAGGTCAGTGACATCCACTGTACCTTGGTCATAAAGAATTAGCTAATGTACTGTGATGCGGAAATAATTAACCTGATCCAATGAATATTCTCTAAGTAGGAAGCATTTGTGCATTTTCCCATTGACTTTTAATAAGGTCACGAAATTGACCTGACCTTAGGTCATCGATACACATGAACAAAATATACGCATTATAGGTACCTATCGTTTAATCAAATCCTGTAAGTTTGAAACCGATCGGCCAAAAACTGTGCCTGTGGACTGGTAAGACCGCAAACTTTGGAGGTGGGTCACTTGACCTGACCGGGTGAGCTGACCTGAGTTGGCCCGTGGTCAAGAATTTCACACAATGTGGGTAATGTATGTCCAAACACCTGTGCCGAATACAGGGGAGTTGCGCGACGCAATTCCCCGATATCCTTGAAATAGCCTTTGGAAGCGTCCAAACGCCCCCCCCCCCCGGCACGGAGGGGGTTAATATAAGATAAAGTATGAGATATCACTATAAAGCAACAACATACAGGCCAACGTTAACCTTCCTAGCAATGTCAATGAATTTTGGATTATCGACCCAATTCTAACGACCAACACCAATGCTAAGAAAGGCGTACTGTTAATACGGCTCAGATATGTTTCTATTCTTCGCAAAGGAAACAACGTATATCTGTTTTTCTCCGTTTTTATTCATTCCTAAGTGTAAATACGCGTTATTTCTCTGATCTGGTATGCGCACTCTGATCACAATTATCGACTCTGGCTATGTACGCTCACGAAACAGCCCTGGGTCAGAGATAAACCAAATGATGTGCTACTAACTCTGAAACCTTTGGGTGCCAGTAACGGAAGAATGGCACAGGCAATGCATTTAGTTGTCACACCTACATTGCCAATATCGAATGACATTTGTGAATGAATGAATGAATTAATTAATTAATATATTAATGAATGCATGATTACGTAGCGTACACAATTTGGCCATTGCACGCCGCGCATGCGCAATACTCTGGAGAAAACTACCCAGTCGGAATAGGATTTTGGGTTAAATAATTGCATTGTTACTACAAATTCGTATTTTCTGACATGTATACATCTACTGTAACGGAATCTCAAACGGCCTCTCACGTTCTATATTAGTTTCGGTCTATATTAGTCTCGGATATCTGCCAAAACATCCAGTTGTTATCTCCACAGGTTGAAAGGAAAACACGTACTATGGCTATTCATTCCCACTGTTAATTCCGGGTCTACATAGTTTACTATACGTATACGTCATTACATTTAGCAGTAGTAAAGTGCTATACGCCTTCTGGGCACTGGTCTATGCTATTCTTATTATCGAACGTCTCTAAATATCCGGCGTTGAACTTAAAAGTAAGTGCAGGCCTTACACTGCTTTATTTTTGGCTTCAGTCAAGTGTTGCAGGTGGTGTTGTTTAAGAACATTCGACCAAAAGGCGATCTTTCCCCCATAATTGTTCACACCGATATAAGGAACACACGAATATTGCGACCACACGCCTTTTTATTGACGACGAATTCATCGAAACATGATAAATACTGCATTCAGGTCACAGTCACTCATTACACAGCATTGGCTTAATGCGAAGGCTTGTAGGTTGGGGCAGGCTTGTAAGACGGAGCAGGGTGGTAGGGGGCATGCTAATAGGACGGGGTAGGGTGGTATGGGGCAGGCTTGTAGGCCGGGGCAGGATGGTAGGGGGCGGGCTTGTAGGCCGGGGCAGGGTGGTAGGGAGCAGGCTTGTAGGACGTCGCAGAGTGGGCGGGCTTGTAGGCCGGGCTAGGGTGGTACTCGGGGTAGGTGGCCTCTCCGTCATAGGTGACCTCGGCGTTGTATCCACCGTAGTGGTCAGCCGTGTACTTGACGTGCTGGGTACGGCCGTCGGGCAGAACCACCGAGTAATAGCCCTGGGTGTTGTGACCGTCGCTCTGCTCGTTGCGGGCGAAGTTGGTGCCGGTGTACTGGTCGTTGACGGCGTAGTCGAAGGCGAACGGCCTCGCCTCCTCTTTGTACTGGGACTCCGGGTGGTAGGGAGCCGGCTTGTAGGACGGGGCCGGGTGGTACGGAGCCGGAGTCGGGTGGTACGGAGCCAGAGTCGGGTGGTGCGGAGCCGGAGTCGGGTGGTACGGAGCCGGAGTCGGGTGGTACGGAGCCGGAGTCGGGTGGTACGGAGCCGGAGTCGGGTGGTACGGAGCCGGGGTCGGGTGGTACGGAGCTGGAGAATTGGCGGCGGCCATGGCCAGAACGGCGGCAACGACGAAGACCTGAAAATCGATATGAATGGGTTAGTCATAAACAGGAGATGATACAGATGAGTGATGGCCGAAAACCCCTAACCAAAAACGACTGAACGACTTTCATGGATGAGTTACGGTTGCCTGCATTGCGAAGAAGAGTTTGTTTTTCTTATGTGTATGCATACATGCGGAACATATATGAAACAGCACTGCAATTTGCTTCTTAACGTCCTCCAAGCAATAACGATTTGAGAACTGCCAGTTGATCGAATACCGCCATAAAACTCTGCATATTAAAGAATATGAAACAAAATAAATATAAGTGTGGTGAAAATATTTGAATATTTGAGTTCAATCTGTCACACAGCTCCAATGCTATTGATGTGGCTCATGTTCTCTCAACCAACAACTGATTGCCAAAATTTGGCTGTTGCTGTATGCCTGTTCGGCTCCTACCTTCATGGTAGATGTGTTAGTGTCCGAGTGTGCAGAGCAACTGGTGTCTCCTACCACAGGGCGTCGCCTTTTTATATCAGGAGCTGGCTGCCTTCACGGTCTAGGTCAGGGCCCGACCCGCCCAACGCCGGCCGCCAGCTGTGCTCTGGAGAGATTATCTCACGTCACCAGCACCAAATGTACAAATCGAAATCAGCGCTAAAAGTAACTCCATACACCATTTTAGAGCAAAATCTGAGAGGGTGCGGTATACATTTTCACTTTTACCTCTGTGATTTGTCTTGGAATTGCCCATGTTCATATACGCCGAACACCGCCCGGGCCGGACAGGTGCTCGGCGCCACCTTTCCCTGCCAGGCGGGAGGGGGGGGGGGGGGGTCTGAACGCCCCCTTCTAACTCGGCTCCTATGGGGAGTAGGCTGAATCCAAAATACTATTCGCTACCTCATCACAAATCATGTCGACACTATTTCCCGTCATTTTGTTTTGCTCAGGTCCACATTGAGGTCATCAGAGGTAATCACAGTTCTGATTTGTCAATTTAAGCACTTTGCTCCAGAAACTCCCAAATATCTCGGGCACCATGATAGGTAGGAACAAACGGATACAAGGAATAAAAACCGCGTGAAAAATGCAATCGCCAGATTGTCGTATAATTTTATATCCTTCAATAGTTAGGCTCCAAAAGTCACGGAATGTTACGATGACATTTTCACCTAAAAAGTTTTTCGTGAATAACTGTGTATCGGTTGAACATACAGCAATCATTTTAAAACCATCGTATTTTTCTCAAGACGTTTCGAAACATGTTGATGGTGATCGGGTTAGGTCAACTTAAAAAAGTTGACCTCAGGTCATTTGGTGACCTGGGTAAGTTATGATGCAGATGGGGCGACGCGACTCGACTAGGCAAACAGAGTGGTGTCATTCGCACGTCTCTATCCTTATTATATCAAGAGTTTTTGGCAAACAGGTGCTGGTGACGTCAGATGACCTCAGCTGACCTTGCAGAGGTCAGTGACATCCACTGTACCTGGGTCATTAAGAATTAGCTAATGTAACGTGATGCGGAAATAATTAACCTGATCCAATGAATATTCTCTAAGTAAGAAGCATTTGTGTATTTTCCCATTGACTTCTAATAAGGTCAGGAAATTGACCTGACCCTAGGTCATTGATATACATGAACGAAATATATGCATTATAGGTACCTATCATTTAATCAAATCCTGTAAGTTTTAAACCGATCGGCCAAAAACTGTGCCTGTGGACTGGTAAGACCGCAAACTTTTGAGTTGGGTCACTTGACCTGACCGGGTGAGCTGACCTGAGTTGGCGCGTGGTCAAGAATTTCACACAATGTGGGTAATTTATGTCCAAACACCTGTGCCGAATACAGGGGAGTTGCGCGACGCAATTCCCCGATATCCTTGAAATAGCTTTTGGAAGTGTCCAAACGCCCCCCCCCCCGGCACGGCGGGGTTAATATAAGATAAAGTATGAGATATCACTATAAAGCAACAACATACAGGCCAACGTTAACCTTCATAGCAATGTCAATGAACTTTTGTATTATCGACCCAATTCTAACGACCAACACCAATGCTAAGAAAGGCGTGCTGTTAATACGGCTCAGATATGTTTCTATTCTTCGCAAAGGAAACAACGTATATCTGTTTTTCTCCGTTTTTATTCAGTCCTAAGTGTAAATACGCGTTATTTCTCTGATCTGGTATGCGCACTCTGATCACAATTATCGACTCTGGCCATGTACGCTCACGAAACAGCCCTGGGTCAGAGATAAACCAAATGATGTGCTACTAACTCTGAAACTTTTTGGTGCCAGTAACGGAAGAATGGCACAGGCCATGCATTTAGTTGTCACACCTACATTGCCAATATCGAATGACATTTGTGAATGAATGAATGAATGAATTAATTAATACATGAATGAATGCATGATTGCGTAGCGTACACAATTTGGCCATAGCACGCCGCGCATGCGCAATACTTTGGAGAAAACTACCCAGTCGTAATAGGATTTTGGGTTAAATAATTGCATTGTTACTACGAATTCGTATTTTATGACATTTATACATCTACTGTAACGGAATCTCAAACGGCCTCTCACGTTCTATATTAGTTTCGGTCTATATTAGTCTCGGATATCTGCCAAAACATCCAGTTGTTATCTCGACAGGTTGAAAGGAAAACACGTACTATGACTATTCATTCCCACTGTTAATTCCGGGTCTACATAGTTTACTGTACGTATACGTCATTACATTTAACAGTAGTAGAGTGCTATACGCCTTCTGGGCACTGGTCTGTGCTATTCTTATTATCGAACATCTCTAAATATCCGGCGTTGAACTTAAAAGTAAGTGCAGGCCTTACACTGCTTTATATTTGGCTTCAGTCAAGTGTTGCAGGTGGTGTTGTTTGAGAACATTCGACAAAAAGGCGATCTTTCCCCCATCATTTTTCATCCCGATATAAGGAACACACGAATATTGTGACCACACGCCCTTTTATTGACGACGAATTCATCGAAACATGATAAATACTGCATTCAGGTCACAGTCAATCATTACACAGCATTGGCTTCATGCGCAGGCTTGTAGGTTGGGGCAGGCTTCTAAGACGGAGCAGGGTGGTAGGGGGCATGCTAATAGGACGGGGCAGGGTGGTATGGGGCAGGCTTGTAGGCCGGGGCAGGGTGGTAGGGGGCAGGCTTGTAGGCCGGGGCAGGGTGGTAGGGGGCAGGCTTGTAGGACTTTGCAGAGTGGGCGGGCTTGTAGGCCGGGCTAGGGTGGTACTCGGGGTAGGTGGCCTCTCCGTCATAGGTGACCTCGGCGTTGTATCCACCGTAGTGGTCAGCCGTGTACTTGACGTGCTGGGTACGGCCGTCGGGCAGAACCACCGAGTAATAGCCCTGGGTGTTGTGACCGTCGCTCTGCTCGTTGCGGGCGAAGTTGGTGCCGGTGTACTGGTCGTTGACGGCGTAGTCGAAGGCGAACGGCCTCGCCTCCTCCTTGTACTGGGACTCCGGGTGGTAGGGAGCCGGCTTGTAGGACGGGGCCGGGTGGTACGGAGCCGGAGTCGGGTGGTACGGAGCCGGAGTCGGGTGGTACGGAGCCGGAGTCGGGTGGTACGGAGCCAGAGTCGGGTGGTACGGAGCCGGGGTCGGGTGGTACGGAGCCGGAGAATTGGCGGCGGCCATGGCCAGAACGGCGGCAACGACGAAGACCTGAAAATCGATATGAATGGGTTGGTTATAAACAGGAGATGATACAGATGGGTGATGGCTAAAAACCCCTAACCAAAAACGACTGAACGACTTTCATGGATAAGTTACAGTTGCCTGCATTGCGAAGAAGAGTTTGTTTTTCCTATGTGTATGCATACATGCGGAACATATATGAAACTGCACTGCAATTTGCTTCTTAACGTCCTCCAAGCAATAACGATTTGAGAACTGCCAGTTGATCGAATACCGCCATAAAATTCTGCATATTAAAGAATATGAAACAAAATAAATATAAATGTGGTGAAAATATTTGAATATTTGAGTTCAATCTGTCACACAGCTCCAATGCTATTGATGTGGCTCATGTTAGGTCAACCAACAAATTATTGCCAAAATTTGTCTGTTGCTGTATGCCTGTTCGGCTCTTACCTTCATGGTAGATGTGTTAGTGTCCGAGTGTGCAGAGCAACTGGTGTCTCCTACCGCAGGGCGTCGCCTTTTTATATCAGGAGCTGGCTGCCTTCACGGTCTAGGTCAGGGCCCGACCCGCCCAACGCAGGGCGCCAGCTGTGCTCTGGAGAGATTATCTCACGTCACCAGCACCAAATGGACAAATCGAAATCAGCGCTAAAAGTAACTCCATACACCATTTTAGAGCAAAATCTGAGAGGGGGCGGTATACATTTTCACTCTTACCTCGGTAATTTGTCTTGGAATTGCCCATGTTCATATACGCCGAACACCGCCCGGGCCGGACAGGTGCTCGGCGCCACCTTTGCCCTTCCAGGCTGGGTGGGGGTGGGGGAGTGGGGGGTTGGGGGGGGGGAGGGGGATGTCTGAACGCCCCCTTCTAACTCGGCTTCTATGAGGAGTAGGCTGAATCCAAAATACTGTTCGCTACCTCATCACAAATCATGTCGACAATATTTCCCGTCATTTTGTTTTGCTCAGGTCCACCTTGAGGTCATCAGAGGTAATCACAGTTCTGATTTGTCAATTTAAGCACTTCGGTCCAGAAATCCCAAATATCTCGGGCACCATGATAGGTAGGGCCAAACGAATACAAGGAATCAAAACCGCGTGAAAAATGCAATCGCCAGATTGTCGTATAATTGTATATCCTTCAATAATTTAGGCTCCAAAAGTCACGGTATGTTACGATGACATTTTCACATAAAAAGTTTTTTTCTGAATATCTGTGTATCGCTTGAACATACAGCAATCATTTTAACACCATCGTATTTTTCTCAAAACGTTTCGAAACATGTCGATGGTGATCGGGTTAGGTCAACTTAAAAAAGTTGACCTCAGGTCATTTGTTGACCCGGGTAAGTTATGATGCGTATGGGGCGACGCGACTCGACTAGGCAAAAAGAATGGTGTCATTCGCACGTCTCTATCCTTATTATATCAAGAGTTATTGGCAAACAGGTGCTGGTGACGTCAGATGACCTCAGCTGACCTTGCAGAGGTCAGTGACATCCACTGTACCTTGGTCATAAAGAATTAGCTAATGTACTGTGATGCGGAAATAATTAACCTGATCCAATGAATATTCTCTAAGTAGGAAGCATTTGTGCATTTTCCCATTGACTTCTAATAAGGTCACGAAATTGACCTGACCTTAGGTCATCGATATACATGAACAAAATATACGCATTATAGGTACCTATCGTTTAATCAAATCCTGTAAGTTTGAAACCGATCGGCCAAAAACTGTGCCTGTGGACTGGTAAGACCGCAAACTTTGGAGGTGGGTCACTTGACCTGACCGGGTGAGCTGACCTGAGTTGGCGCGTGGTCAAGAATTTCACACAATGTGGGTAATTTATGTCCAAACACCTGTGCCGAATACAGGGGAGTTGCGCGACGCAATTCCCCGATATCCTTGAAATAGCTTTTGGAAGTGTCCAAACGCCCCCCCCCCCCACCCGGCACGTCGGGGTTAATATAAGATGAAGTATGAGATATCACTATAAAGCAACAACATACAGGCCAACGTTAACCTTCATAGCAATGTCAATGAATTTTGGATTATCGACCCAATTCTGACGACCAAGACCAATGCTAAGAAAGGCGTACTGTTAATACGGCTCAGATATGTTTCTATTCTTCGCAAAGGAAACAACGTATATCTGTTTTTCTCCGTTTTTATTCAGTCATAAGTGTAAATACGCGTTATTTTTCTGATCTGGTATGCGCACTCTGATCACAATTATCGACTCTGGCCATGTACGCTCACGAAACAGCCCTGGGTCAGAGATAAACCAAATGATGTGCTACTAACTCTGAAACCTTTGGGTGCCAGTAACGGAAGAATGGCACAGGCAATGCATTTAGTTGTCAGACCTACATTGCCAATATCGAATGACATTTGTGAATGAATGAATGAATGAATGAATTAATACATTAATGAATGCATGATTACGTAGCGTACACAATTTGGCCATTGCACGCCGCGCATGCGCAATACTCTGGAGAAAACTACCCAGTCGGAATAGGATTTTGGGTTAAATAATTGCATTGTTACTACAAATTCGTATTTTCTGACATGTATACATCTACTGTAACGGAATCTCAAACGGCCTCTCACGTTCTATATTAGTTTCGGTCTATATTAGTCTCGGATATCTGCCAAAACATCCAGTTGTTATCTCCACAGGTTGAAAGGAAAACACGTACTATGGCTATTCATTCCCACTGTTAATTCCGGGTCTACATAGTTTACTATGCGTATACGTCATTACATTTAGCAGTAGTAAAGTGCTATACGCCTTCTGGGCACTGGTCTATGCTATTCTTATTATCGAACGTCTCTAAATATCCGGCGTTGAACTTAAAAGTAAGTGCAGGCCTTACACTGCTTTATTTTTGGCTTCAGTCAAGTGTTGCAGGTGGTGTTGTTTAAGAACATTCGACCAAAAGGCGATCTTTCCCCCATAATTGTTCACACCGATATAAGGAACACACGAATATTGCGACCACACGCCTTTTTATTGACGACGAATTCATCGAAACATGATAAATACTGCATTCATGTCACAGTCACTCATTACACAGCATTGGCTTAATGCGAAGGCTTGTAGGTTGGGGCAGGCTTGTAAGACGGAGCAGGGTGGTAGGGGGCATGCTAATAGGACGGGGTAGGGTGGTATGGGGCAGGCTTGTAGGCCGGGGCAGGATGGTAGGGGGCGGGCTTGTAGGCCGGGGCAGGGTGGTAGGGAGCAGGCTTGTAGGACGTCGCAGAGTGGGCGGGCTTGTAGGCCGGGCTAGGGTGGTACTCGGGGTAGGTGGCCTCTCCGTCATAGGTGACCTCGGCGTTGTATCCACCGTAGTGGTCAGCCGTGTACTTGACGTGCTGGGTACGGCCGTCGGGCAGAACCACCGAGTAATAGCCCTGGGTGTTGTGACCGTCGCTCTGCTCGTTGCGGGCGAAGTTGGTGCCGGTGTACTGGTCGTTGACGGCGTAGTCGAAGGCGAACGGCCTCGCCTCCTCCTTGTACTGGGACTCCGGGTGGTAGGGAGCCGGCTTGTAGGACGGGGCCGGGTGGTACGGAGCCGGAGTCGGGTGGTACGGAGCCGGAGTCGGGTGGTACGGAGCCGGAGTCGGGTGGTACGGAGCCGGAGTCGGGTGGTACGGAGCCGGAGTCGGGTGGTACGGAGCCGGAGTCGGGTGGTAAGGAGCCGCAGTCGGGTGGTACGGAGCCAGAGTCGGGTGGTACGGAGCCGGGGTCGGGTGGTACGGAGCTGGAGAATTGGCGGCGGCCATGGCTAGAACGGCGGCAACGACGAAGACCTGAAAATCGATATGAATGGGTTAGTCATAAACAGGAGATGATACAGATGAGTGATGGCCGAAAACCCCTAACCAAAAACGACTGAACGACTTTCATGGATGAGTTACGGTTGCCTGCATTGCGAAGAAGAGTTTGTTTTTCTTATGTGTATGCATACATGCGGAACATATATGAAACAGCACTGCAATTTGCTTCTTAACGTCCTCCAAGCAATAACGATTTGAGAACTGCCAGTTGATCGAATACCGCCATAAAACTCTGCATATTAAAGAATATGAAACAAAATAAATATAAGTGTGGTGAAAATATTTGAATATTTGAGTTCAATCTGTCACACAGCTCCAATGCTATTGATGTGGCTCATGTTCTCTCAACCAACAACTGATTGCCAAAATTTGGCTGTTGCTGTATGCCGGTTCGGCTCCTACCTTCATGGTAGATGTGTTAGTGTCCGAGTGTGCAGAGCAACTGGTGTCTCCTACCACAGGGCGTCGCCTTTTTATATCAGGAGCTGGCTGCCTTCACGGTCTAGGTCAGGGCCCGACCCGCCCAACGCCGGCCGCCAGCTGTGCTCTGGAGAGATTATCTCACGTCACCAGCACCAAATGTACAAATCGAAATCAGCGCTAAAAGTAACTCCATACACCATTTTAGAGCAAAATCTGAGAGGGTGCGGTATACATTTTCACTTTTACCTCTGTGATTTGTCTTGGAATTGCCCATGTTCATATACGCCGAACACCGCCCGGGCCGGACAGGTGCTCGGCGCCACCTTTGCCCTGCCAGGCGGGAGGGGGGGGGGGGGGGGGGGGGGGGGTCTTAACGCCCCCTTCTAACTCGGCTCCTATGGGGAGTAGGCTGAATCCAAAATACTATTCGCTACCTCATCACAAATCATGTCGACACTATTTCCCGTCATTTTGTTTTGCTCAGGTCCACATTGAGGTCATCAGAGGTAATCACAGTTCTGATTTGTCAATTTAAGCACTTTGCTCCAGAAACTCTTAAATATCTCGGGCACCATGATAGGTAGGAACAAACGGATACAAGGAATCAAAACCGCGTGAAAAATGCAATCGCCAGATTGTCGTATAATTTTATATCCTTCAATAGTTAGGCTCCAAAAGTCACGGAATGTTACGATGACATTTTCACCTAAAAAGTTTTTCGTGAATAACTGTGTATCGGTTGAACATACAGCAATCATTTTAAAACCATCGTATTTTTCTCAAGACGTTTCGAAACATGTTGATGGTGATCGGGTTAGGTCAACTTAAAAAAGTTGACCTCAGGTCATTTGGTGACCTGGGTAAGTTATGATGCAGATGGGGCGACGCGACTCGACTAGGCAAACAGAGTGGTGTCATTCGCACGTCTCTATCCTTATTATATCAAGAGTTATTGGCAAACAGGTGCTGGTGACGTCAGATGACCTCAGCTGACCTTGCAGAGGTCAGTGACATCCACTGTACCTGGGTCATTAAGAATTAGCTAATGTAACGTGATGCGGAAATAATTAACCTGATCCAATGAATATTCTCTAAGTAAGAAGCATTTGTGCATTTTCCCATTGACTTCTAATAAGGTCATGAAATTGACCTGACCTTAGGTCATCGATATATATGAACGAAATATACGCATTATAGGTACCTATCGTTTAATCAAATCCTGTAAGTTTGAAACCGATCGGCCAAAAACTGTGCCTGTGGACTGGTAAGACCGCAAACTTTGGAGGTGGGTCACCTGACCTGACCGGGTGAGCTGACCTGAGTTGGCGCGTGGTCAAGAATTTCACACAATGTGGGTAATGTATGTCAAACACCTGTGCCGAATACAGGGGAGTTGCGCGACGCAATTCCCCGATATCCTTGAAATAGCTTTTGGAAGCGTCCAAACGCCCCCCCCCCCGGCACGGAGGGGGTTAATATAAGATGAAGTATGAGATATCACTATAAAGCAACAACATACAGGCCAACGTTAACCTTCATAGCAATGTCAATGAATTTTTATATTATCGACCCAATTCTGACGACCAACACCAATGCTAAGAAAGGCGTACTGTTAATACGGCTCAGATATGTTTCTATTCTTCGCAAAGGAAACAACGTATATCTGTTTTTCTCCGTTTTTATTCAGTCATAAGTGTAAATACGCGTTATTTTTCTGATCTGGTATGCGCACTCTGATCACAATTATCGACTCTGGCCATGTACGCTCACGAAACAGCCCTGGGTCAGAGATAAACCAAATGATGTGCTACTAACTCTGAAACCTTTGGGTGCCAGTAACGGAAGAATGGCACAGGCAATGCATTTAGTTGTCACACCTACATTGCCAATATCGAATGACATTTGTGAATGAATGAATGAATTAATTAATTAATACATTAATGAATGCATGATTACGTAGCGTGCACAATTTGGCCATTGCACGCCGCGCATGCGCAATACTCTGGAGAAAACTACCCAGTCGGAATAGGATTTTGGGTTAAATAATTGCATTGTTACTACAAATTCGTATTTTCTGACATGTATACATCTACTGTAACGGAATCTCAAACGGCCTCTCACGTTCTATATTAGTTTCGGTCTATATTAGCCTCGGATATCTGCCAAAACATCCAGTTGTTATCTCCACAGGTTGAAAGGAAAACACGTACTATGGCTATTCATTCCCACTGTTAATTCCGGGTCTACATAGTTTACTGTACGTATACGTCATTACATTTAACAGTAGTAAAGTGCTATACGCCTTCTGGGCACTGGTCTGTGCTATTCTTATTATCGAACGTCTCTAAATATCCGGCGTTGAACTTAAAAGTAAGTGCAGGCCTTACACTGCTTTATATTTTGCTTCAGTCAAGTGTTGCAGGTGGTGTTGTTTAAGAACATTCGACCAAAAGGCGATCTTTCCCCCATAATTTTTCACCCCGATATAAGGAACACACGAATATTGCGACCACACGCCCTTTTATTGACGACGAATTCACCGAAACATGATAAATACTGCATTCAGGTCACAGTCACTCATTACACAGCATTGGCTTAATGAGCAGGCTTGTAGGTTGGGGCAGGCTTGTAAGACGGAGCAGGGTGGTAGGGAGCATGCTAATAGGACGGGGCAGGGTGGTAGGGGGCGGGCTTGTAGGCCGGGGCAGGGTGGTAGGGGGCGGGCTTGTAGGCCGGGGCAGGGTGGTAGGGGGCAGGCTTGTAGGACGTCGCAGAGTGGGCGGGCTTGTAGGCCGGGCTGGGGTGGTACTCGGGGTAGGTGGCCTCTCCGTCATAGGTGACCTCGGCGTTGTATCCACCGTAGTGGTCAGCCGTGTACTTGACGTGCTGGGTCCGGCCGTCGGGCAGAACCACCGAGTAATAGCCCTGGGTGTTGTGACCGTCGCTCTGCTCGTTGCGGGCGAAGTTGGTGCCGGTGTACTGGTCGTTGACGGCGTAGTCGAAGGCGAACGGCCTCGCCTCCTCCTTGTACTGGGACTCCGGGTGGTAGGGAGCCGGCTTGTAGGACGGGGCCGGGTTGTACGGAGCCGGAGTCGGGTGGTACGGAGCCGGAGTCGGGTGGTACGGAAACGGAGTCGGGTGGTACGGAGCCGGAGTCGGGTGGTACGGAGCCCGAGTCGGGTGGTACGGAGCCGGAGTCCGGTGGTACGGAGCCGGAGAATTGGCGGCGGCCATGGCCAGAACGGCGGCAACGACGAAGACCTGAAAATCGATATGAATGGGTTAGTTATAAACAGGAGATGATACAGATGGGTGATGGCTGAAAACCCCTATCCAAAAACGACTGAACGACTTCAATGGATGAGTTACAGTTGCCTGCATTGCGAAGAAGAGTTTGTTTTTCCTATGTATATGCATACATGTCGAACATATATGAAAGAGCACTGCAATTTACTTCTTAACGTCCTCCAAGCAATAACGATTTGAGAACTGCCAGTTGATCGAATACCGCCATGAAACTCTGCATATTAAAGTATAGGAAACAAAATAAATATAAGTGTGTTGAAAATATTTGAATATTTGAGTTAAATCTGTCACACAGCTCCAATGCTATTGATGTGGCTCATGTTCTCTCAACCAGCAACTTATTGCCCAAATTTGGCTGTTGCTGTATGCCTGTTCGGCTCTTACCGTCATTTGGTGACCCGGGTTATTTATGATGCATATGGGGCATATGCATAAGTGTAATGCATATGGAGAATTGGCGGCGGCCATGGCCAGAACGGCGGCAACGACGAAGACCTGAAAATCGATGTGAATGGGTTAGTTATAAACCATTGACTTCTAATAAGGTCACGAAATTGACCTGACCTTAGGTCATCGATATACATGAACGAAATATACGAATTAGAGGTACCTATGGTTTAATCAAATCCTGTAAGTTTGAAACCGATCAGCCAAAAACTGTGCCTGTGGACTGGTAAGACCGCAAACTTTGGAGGTGGGTCACTTGACCTGAGCGGTTGACCTGACCTGAGATGGGCCGTGGTCAAGAATTTCACACAATGTGGGTAATTTATGTCCAAACACCCGTGCCGAATACAGGGGAGTTGCGCGACGCAATTCCCCGATATCCTTGAAATAGCTTTTGGAAGCGTCCAAACGCTCTCCCCCGGCACGGAGGGGGTTAATATAAGATGAAGTATGAGATATCACTATAAAGCAACAACATACAGGCCAACGTTAACCTTCATAGCAATGTCAATGAACTTGTGTATTATCGACCCAATTCTGACGACCAACACCAATGCTAAGAAAGGCGTGCTGTTAATACGGCTCAGATATGTTTCTATGCTTCGCTTAGGAAACAACGTATATTTGTTTTTCTCCGTTTTTATTCAGTCATAAGTGTAAATACGCGTTATTTCTCTGATCTGGTATGCGCACTCCGCTCACAATTATCGAATCTGGCCATGTACGGTCACGAAACAGACCTGGTTCAGAGATAAACCAAATGATGTGCTACAAACTCTGAAACCTTTGGGTGCCAGTAACGGAAGAATGGCACAGTCCATGCATTTAGTTGTCACACCTATATTGCCAAAATCGAATGACATTTGCGAATGAATGAATGAATGAATGAATACATGAATGAATGAATGAATGAATACATGGATGAATGAATGAATGAATACATGAATGCATGAATAATTGCGTAGCGTACACAATTTGGCCATTGTACGCCGCGCAAGCGCAATCCTCTGGAGCAAACTACCCAGTCGTAATAGGGGTTTGGGTTAAATAATTGCATTGCTACTGCAAATTCGTATTTTATAACATTTATACATCTACTGTAACGGAATCTCAAACGGCCTCTCACGTTCTATTTTAGTTTCGGTCTATATTAGTTTCGGTTTTCTGCCACAACATCCAGTTGTTATCTCCACTGGTTGAAAGGAAAACACGTACTATGACTATTCATTCCCTCTGTTAATTCCGGGTCTACATATTTTACTATACGTATACGTAATTACATTTAACAGTAGTAAAGTGCTATACGCCTTCTGGGGCACTGGTCTGTGCTATTCTTATCATCGAACGTTTCCAAATATCCGGCGTTGAACTTAAAAGTAAGTACAGGCCTTACACTGCTTTATATTTGGCTTCAGTCAAGTGTTGCAGGTGGTGGGTGTTGTTTAAGAACATTCGACCACAAGGCGATCTTTCCCCCAGCATTTTTTACCCCGATATAAGGAACACACGAATATTGTGACCACACGCCCTTTTATTGACGACGAATTCATCGAAACATGATAAATACTGCATTCAGGTCACAGTCACTCATTGCACAACATTGGCTTAATGCGCAGGCTTGTAGGTTGGGGCAGGCTTGTAAGACGGAGCAGGGTGGTAGGGGGCATGCTAATAGGACGGGGCAGGGTGGTATGGGGCAGGCTTGTAGGCCGGGGCAGGGTGGTAGGGGGCGGGCTTGTAGGCCGGGGCAGGGTGGTAGGGGGCGGGCTTGTAGGCCGGGGCAGGGTGGTAGGGGGCGGGCTTGTAGGCCGGGGCAGGGTGGTAGGGGGCGGGCTTGTAGGACGTCGCAGAGTGGGCGGGCTTGTAGGCCGGGCTAGGGTGGTTCTCGGGGTAGGTGGCCTCTCCGTCATAGGTGACCTCGGCGTTGTATCCACCGTAGTGGTCAGCTGTGTACTTGACGTGCTGGGTACGGCCGTCGGGCAGAACCACCGAGTAGTAGCCCTGGGTGTTGTGACCGTCGCTCTGCTCGTTGCGGGCGAAGTTGGTGCCGGTGTACTGGTCGTTGACGGCGTAGTCAAAGGCGAACGGCCTGGCCTCCTCCTTGTACTGGGGCTCCGGGTGGTAGGGAGTCGGTTTGTAGGACGGGGCCGGGTGGTACGGAGCCGAAGTCGGGTGGTACGGAGCCGGAGTCGGGTGGTACGGAGCCGGAGTCGGGTGGTACGGAGCCGGAGAATCTGCGGCGGCCATGGCCAGAACGGCGGCAACGATGAAGACCTGAAAATCGATATTGCAGGTGATAGTTGTAGGCGGTGCGGGGGGGGGGGGGGATACACAGGATTGTTTCGGTCAACACCTCTCACGAAAATGACTGAATTTGAACACAAATTGACACATTTTCTGATTTAAAACAAATACCGTCTTTTGTTTTTTTTGTTTGTTTGTTTTTTGGAATGTTTGTTTTAAAACAGTTTCCATTCCACAAGGAAGAGAAAGGCAGTGTGTTTTTAAAGCTTGTCAGGCGTCCTTGGCTTCCCCTGTGCTGGATATGAAAGTATAGTTTTAGGGCTTGCCAGCTATCCTACATGTATTTTAACCCTCGCCCTACGTGGACAATTTTCACCTTCGCCCTACGGGGAGGGAGGGTGGGGGGGGGGGCTGACAGCCCCCCCTGTTAACTTCCAAACCAAGGAACTTATAGCAATGCGGTAAGAACCAGCATGTTGCCTGTCATGAGAGGAATCTAACAGTATGCGATTTGTAGGTTTTAGATCAACAGTGACCTTCCAGGTCAAGTGAATGACCTAAGATCGAACACGTCCAAAAATATCGATTGTACAGGGCGCTTAATATAACTTCCGAACGGAGAGAGATATATAGACACCGTACAACGTAACGCGTCGCCTGCCATAAGGACAATCAACAGGCATCCCATTCTTAGCATCTAGGTCAACTGGTGACCTTTGGGGTCATGTCAATGGCCCTTTGGGGTCTGACATGACCTTGACGAAAAGGTCATAGGTCATGATCGAATAGTCATATACACTTCAAATTTTGATACGATACGTATAATTGTTGTAAACTCAGCTACTAAGAGCTTCAGAACAATCCTTCACATGTGTACAAAGTTATTGAAGAAAAACATCAGGGGGGGAGCTGTCAGCACCCCCCCCCCACCCGTAGGGGGAGGGTTAAACTTACCGTGTATGTCTGATCCTTGCCTCTGCTACATACATGCAATTAATTTGTATTACATATACTGCGTTGGTCATGTTGCCTTATACAGAGTAATTTCACTCCTAAAACATCACCTGCTTTTTCTCTCTCTAAAAAATGGTACTCATATATACAAAACATACAAGTACATTGTACAACTCGTACAACTCATTAGATACCTACAATAAAGAATAGTACAACTCGTACAATGTCAATAGCTAGCTCCATCACACGCCAAATGTCTAATAACATGAGCAAAGGAAATTTAAGAGTGATGAAAATCGTTAATTGTTTGGACTGAAGCTGTCACAATTTCACAATGTTTTGCATGTGGTCTATGTCACCTCAACGTAAAGCTCAAGGGTAAAATATGTCTGTTCCCGTACGCCTGTTCGGCTCTTACCCTCATGGTAGATGTGTTAGTGTCCATACGGAACATATATGAAACAGCACTGCGTTTTGCTTCTTAACGTCCTCCAAGCAATAACGATTTGAGAACTGCCAGTTGATCGAATACCGCCATAAAACTCTGCATATTAAAAAATATGAAACAAAATAAATATAAGTGTGGTGAAAATATTTGAATATTTGAGTTCAATCTGTCACACAGCTCCAATGCTATTGATGTGGTTCATGTTCTCTCAACCAACAACTGATTGCCAAAATTTGTCTGTTGCTGTATGCCTGTTCGGCTCCTACTTTCATGGTAGGTGTGTTAGTGTCCGAGTGTGCAGAGCAACTGGTGTCTCCTACCACAGGGCGTCGCCTTTTTATATCAGGAGCTGGCTGCCTTCACGGTCTAGGTCAGGGCCCGAACCGCCCAACGCAGGCCGCCAGCTGTGCTCTGGAGAGATCATCTGACGTCACCAGCACCACATGGACAAATCGAAATCAGCGCTAGAAGTAATTCCATACACCATTTTAGAGCAAAATCTGAGAGGGTGCGGTATACATTTTCACTCTTACCTCGGTGATTTGTCTTAGAGTTGCCCATGTTCATATACGCCGAACACCGGCCCGGGCCGGAAAGGTGCTTGGCGCCACCTTCGCCCTGCCAGGCGGGGTGGGGGGGGGGGGGGGGGCGTCTGAACGCCCCCTTCTAAGTCTGCTCCTATGAGGAGTAGGCTGAATCCAAAATACTGTTCACTACCTCATCACAAATCATGTCGACACTATTTCCAGTCATTTTGTTTTGCTCAGGTTCACATTGCGGTCACCAGAGGTCATCACAGTTAATATTTTTTATCTCCAATTTAAGCACTTTGCTCCAGGAACTCCCAAATATCTCAGGCACCATGATAGGTAGGAACAAACGGATACAAGGAATCAAAACCACGTGAACAATGCAATCGCCAGATTGGCGTATAATTTTATATCGTTCAATAGTTTATAGGCTCCAAAAGTCACGGAATGTTGCGATTACATTTTCTCCGTAAAAAGTTCTTCGTGAATAACTGTGTATCGGTTGAACCTAGGGCAATCATTTTAACACCATCGTATTTTTCTCAAGACGTTTCGAAACATGTTGATGATGTTCGGGTTAGGTCAACTTAAAAAAGTTGACCTCAGGTCATTTGGTGACCCGGGTAAGTTATGATGCATATGGGGCGACGCGACTCGAATAGGCAAACAGAGTGGTGTAATTCGCACGTCTCTATCCTTATTATATCAAGAGTTATTGGCAAACAGGTGCTGGTGACGTCAGATGACATCAGCTGACCTTGCAGAGGTCAGTGTCATCCACTGTACCTGGGTCATTAAGAATTAGCTAATGTAACGTGATGCGGAAATAATTAACCTGATCCAATGAATATTCTCTAAGTAAGAAGCATTTGTGCATTTTCCCGTTGACTTCTAATAAGGTCACGAAATTGACCTGACCCTAGGTCATTGATATACATGAACGAAATATATGCATTATAGGTACCTATCATTTAATCAAATCCTGTAAGTTTTAAACCGATCGGCCAAGAACTGTGTTTGTGGACTGGTAAGACCTCAAACTTTGGAGTTGGGTCACTTGACCTGACCGGGTGAGCTGACCTGAGTTGGTGCGTGGTCAAGAATTTCACACAATGTGGGTAATTTATGTTCAAACACCTGTGCCGAATACAGGGGAGTTGCGCGAAGCAATTCCCCGATTTCCTTGAAATAGCTTTTGGAAGCGTCCAAACGCCCCCCCCCCCCTCCCCGGCACGGCGGGGTTAATATAAGATAAAGTATGAGATATCGCTATAAAGCAACAACATACAGGCCAACGTTAACCTTCATAGCAATGTCAATGAATTTTGGATTATCGACCCAATTTTGACGACCAACACCACTGCTAAGAAAGGCGTGCTGTTAATACGGCTCAGATATGTTTCTATTCTTCGCAAAGGAAACAACGTATGTGTGTTTTTCTCCGTTTTTATTCAGTCCTAAGTGTAAATACGCGTTATTTTTCTGATCTGGTATGCGCACTCTGATCACAATTTTCGACTCTGGCCATGTACGCTCACGAAACAGCCCTGGGTCAGAGATAAACCAAGTGATGTGCTACTAACTCTGAAACCTTTTTGTGCCAGTAACGGAAGAATGGCACAGGCCATGCATTTAGATGTCACACCTACATTGCCAATATCGAATGACATTTGTGAATGAATGAAAGAATGAATGAATTAATACATGAATGAATGCATGATTGCGAAGCGTACACAATTTGGCCATTGCACGCCGCGCATGCGCAATACTGTGGAGAAAACTACCCCGTCGGAATAGTATTTTGGGTTAAATAATTGCATTGTTACTACAAATTCGTATTTTATGACATTTATACATCTACTGTAACGGAATCTCAAACGGCCTCTCACGTTCTATATTAGTCTCGGTCTATATTAGTCTCGGATATCTGCCAAAACATCCAGTTGTTATCTCCACAGGTTGAAAGGAAAACACGTACTATGACTATTCATTCCCTCTGTTAATTCCGGGTCTACATAGTTTACTATACGTATACGTCATTACATTTAACAGTAGTAAAGTGCTATACGCCTTCTGGGCACTGGTCTGTGCTATTCTTATTATCGAACGTCTCTAAATATCCGGCGTTGAACTTAAAAGTAAGTGCAGGCCTTACACTGCTTTATATTTTGCTTCAGTCAAGTGTTGCAGGTGGTGTTGTTTAAGAACATTCGACCAAAAGGCGATCTTTCCCCCATAATTTTTCACCCCGATATAAGGAACACACGAATATTGCGACCACACGCCCTTTTATTGACGACGAATTCACCGAAACATGATAAATACTGCATGCAGGTCACAGTCACTCATTACACAGCATTGGCTTAATGCGCAGGCTTGTAGGTTGGGGCAGGCTTGTAAGACGGAGCAGGGTGGTAGGGGGCATGCTAATAGGACAGGGCAGGGTGGTAGGGGGCGGGCTTGTAGGCCGGGGCAGGGTGGTAGGGGGCAGGCTTGTAGGACGTCGCCGCAGAGTGGGCGGGCTTGTAGGCCGGGCTAGGGTGGTACTCGGGGTAGGTGGCCTCTCCGTCATAGGTGACCTCGGCGTTGTATCCACCGTAGTGGTCAGCCGTGTACTTGACGTGCTGGGTCCGGCCGTCGGGCAGAACCACCGAGTAATAGCCCTGGGTGTTGTGACCGTCGCTCTGCTCGTTGCGGGCGAAGTTGGTGCCGGTGTACTGGTCGTTGACGGCGTAGTGGAAGGCGAACGGCCTCGCCTCCTCCTTGTACTGGGACTCCGGGTGGTAGGGAGCCGGCTTGTAGGACGGGGCCGGGTGGTACGGAGCCGGAGTCGGGTGGTACGGAGCCGGAGTCGGGTGGTACGGAGCCGGAGTCGGATGGTACGGAGCCGGAGTCGGGTGGTACGGAGCCGGAGTCGGGTGGTACGGAGCCGGAGAATTGGCGGCGGCCATGGCCAGAACGGCGGCAACGACGAAGACCTGAAAATCGATATGAATGGGTTAGTTATAAACAGGAGATGATACAGATGGGTGATGGCTGAAAACCCCTATCCAAAAACGACTGAACGACTTCAATGGATGAGTTACAGTTGCCTGCATTGCGAAGAAGAGTTTGTTTTTCCTATGTATATGCATACATGCGGAACATATATGAAAGAGCACTGCAATTTACTTCTTAACGTCCTCCAAGCAATAACGATTTGAGAACTGCCAGTTGATCGAATACCGCCATGAAACTCTGCATATTAAAGTATAGGAAACAAAGAAATATAAGTGTGTTGAAAATATTTGAATATTTGAGTTCAATCTGTCACACAGCTCCAATGCTATTGATGTGGCTCATGTTCTCTCAACCAGCAACTTATTGCCCAAATTTGGCTGTTGCTGTATGCCTGTTCGGCTCTTACCTTCATGGTAGATGTGTTAGTGTGCGAGCGTGCAGAGCAACTGGTGTCTCTTACCACAGGGCGTCGCCTTTTTATATCAGGAGCTGGCTGCCTTCACGGTCTAGGTCAGGGCCCGACACGCCCAACGCAGGCCGCCAGCAGTGCTCTGGATAGGTCATCTGACGTCACCAGCACCAAATGGACAAATCGAAATCAGCGCTAGAAGTAATTCCATACACCATTTTAGAGCAAAATCTGAGAGGGTGCGGTATACATTTTCACTCTTACCTCGGTGATTTGTCTTGGAATTGCCCATGTTCATATACGCCGAACACCGGCCCGGGCCGGGAAGGTACTCGGCGCCACCTTTGCCCTGCCAGGCGGGGGTCTGAACGCCCCCTTCTAACTGGGGTCCTATGGAGAGTAGGCTGAATCCAAAATACTGTTCGCTCCCTCATCACAAATCATGTCGACACTATATCCAGTCATTTTGTTTTGCTCAGGTCCACATTGAGGTCACCAGAGATAATCACAGTTCAGATTTGTCAATTTAAGCACTTTGCTCCAGAAACTCCCAAATATCTCGGGCACCATGATAGGTAGGAACAAACGGATACAAGGAATCAAAATCGCATGAACAATGCAATCGCCAGATTGTCGTATAATTTTATATTGTTCAATAGTTTAGGCTCCAAAAGTCATGGAATGTTACGATGACATTTTCACCTAAAACGTTTTTCGTGAATTACTGTGTATCGGTTAAACATACAGCAATCATTTTAATACCATCGTATTTTTCTCAAGACGTTTCGAAACATGTTGATGGTGATCGGGTTAGTTCAACATAAAAAAGTTGACCTCAGGTCATTTGGTGACCCGGGTTATTTATGATGCATATGGGGCGACGCAACTCGACGTGGCAAACAGAGTGGTGTCATTCACACGTCTCTATCCTTATTATATCAAGAGTTATTGGCAAACAGGTGCTGGTGACGTCAGATGACCTCAGCTGACCTTGCAGAGGTCAGTGACATCCACGGTACCTGGGTCATCAATAATTAGCTAATGTAACGTGATGCTGAAATAATTAACCTGATCCAATGAATATTCTCTAAGTAGGAAGCATTTGTGCATTTTCCCATTGACTTCGAATAAGGTCACGAAATTTACCTGACCTTAGGTCATCGATATACATGAACGAAATATATGCATTATAGGTACCTATCGTTTAATCAAATCCTGTAAGTTTTAAACCGATCGGCCAAAAACTGTGCCTGTGGACTGGTAAGACCGCAAACTTTGGAGGTGGGTCACTTGACCTGACCGGGTGAGCTGACCTGAGTTGGCGCGTGGTCAAGAATTTCACACAATGTGGGTAATTTATGTCCAAACACCTGTGCCGAATACAGGGGAGTTGCGCGACGCAATTCCCCGATATCCTTGAAATAGCTTTTGGGAGTGTCCAAACGCCCCCCCCCCCCCCACCCGGCACGGAGGGGGTTAATATAAGATGAAGTATGAGATATCACTATAAAGCAACAACATACAGGCCAACGTTAACCTTCATAGCAATGTCAATGAACTTGTGTATTATCGACCCAATTCTGACGACCAACACCAATGCTAAGAAAGGCGTGCTGTTAATACGGCTCAGATATGTTTCTATTCTTCGCAAAGGAAACAACGTATATCTGTTTTTCTCCGTTTTTATTCAGTCCTAAGTGTAAATACGCGTTATTTTTCTGATCTGGTATGCGCGCTCTGATCACAATTAACGACTCTGGCCATGTACGGTCACCAAACAGCCCTGGGGCAGAGATAAAACAAATGATGTGCTACTAACTCTGAAACCTTTTGGTGCCAGTAACGGAAGAATGGCACAGGCCATGCATTTAGTTGTCACACCTACATTGCCAATATCGAATGACTTTTATGAATGAATGAATGAATGAATGAATTAATACATGAATGAATGAATGATTGCGTAGCGTACACAATTTGGCCATTGCACGCCGCGCATGCGCAATACTCTTGAGTAAACTACCCAGTCGGAATAGGATATTGGGTTAAATAATTGCATTGTTACTACAAATTCGTATTTTATGACATTTATACATCTACGGTAACGGAATCTCAAACGGCCTTTCACGTTCTATATTAGTTTCGGTCTATATTAGTCTCGGATATCTGCCAAAACATCCAGTTGTTATCTCCACAGGTTGGAAGGAAAACACGTACTATGACTATTCATTCCCTTTGTTAATTCTGGGTCTACATAGTTTACTATACGTATACGTCATTACATTTAACCCGCGCGGCGCTGGGGTCTCCAGCCGAACGCGCGGCGCTGGGGGGGTAAATTTTACCCCCTCGTATCTTCCGAACCAATAACCGCAACGAGACGCACAATGCAGCAATCGCAAGCTCTCAACGTTAAGAATCGAATGCATACTCGAAATTCTTAAAATAAGGTAACATGTCAGGTCACGGTCAGGTCAAATGTAAAATGTAAGTATTTGAGTTTTTGGGTTATACTTTCGATCCAAAGCCTTATATTGCAACTATTATCTCACAAAGTGCTCCAGAGTGTATAATGCATTTCCCGCATAAGCAAAAGTGAAATTGTAAGCAAAGGTCAAGCTCAAGGTCAGGTCACACAAGGTCACAGGTCTACGAAAGCCATGCAACACATTTTGTATGGGTTCTTTTACACGTATAATTCGATAGAAGCAGCCATTTTCACATCCTGACACCATATAATCGTCCTCAGGTCAAGGTCAGGTCACAATAAGGTCAAAATTTGAAATTGATTGATCTAAAAAAACATTGCATGTTTCTAGACTAGTTTTGTCTTTGAAATACAGTGGTGGCATTTATTTGTCTGTATCTGGTCAGTAAAATCCAAAAAACGCAATTAAAAAAATGGCGTCATGGGTTACTTGTTCTTAGAGAGCCATAAGTCAGTCAAAAATAAAGATAGTGCTTTGAAATTTGGTTTGAATATCGTTCATACTCAGTTCTCTAATATATCTTCCTTTTTTTAAATCTTCAAACAAAAAACTTTTGTGGAAATTCTTCCCCAAAAATCAGTTTTTGCATTTTTGGGGGTCAAAAACCCAAAATTTTGAAAATCTGAGATAGCCATGTCAAAGACAATGTTATTTTCCTTCTTTTGTCGTTTTTTTTGCTATTTGCAGTAACACGCTATTTTCTACGCATTTTTAAACATTTAACGTTTTTTCACCAAAAATGACATGGCATGACGTCACTAAAACGTCATTATCTGCCATAAATTTTCACGAATTTAAAAAAAAAAATGGCAGAAGACGTAGAATTGATGCACCATAAGCTATCGTAAGTTTCACTTTGATATCTGTCATGGTTGTCAAGTTATGGAGAAAACCCGGGAGGGTAGGGGGTAAAATTTACCCCCCAGCGCCGCGCGAGTTAACAGTAGTGATGTGCTATACGCCTTCTGGGGCACTGGTCTGTGCTATTCTTATTATCGAACGTTTCTAAATATCCGGCGTTGAACTTAAAAGTAAGTGCAGACCTTAACATGCTTTATATTTGGCTTCAGTCAAGTGTTGCAGGTGGTGTTGTTTAAGAAAATTCGACCACTAGGCGATCTTTCCCCCAGCATTTTTCACCCCGATATAAGGAACACACGAATATTGCGACAACACGCTCTTTTATTGACGACGAATTCATCGAAACATGATAAATACTTCATTCAGGTCACAGTCACTCATTACACTGCATTGGCTTAATGCGCAGGCTTGTAGGTTGGGGCAGGCTAATAGGACGGGGGAGGGTGGTAGGGGGCAGGCTAATAGGCCGGGGCAGGGTGGTAGGGGGCGGGCTTGTAAGACGGGGCAGCGTGGTAGGGGGCAGGCTTGTAAGACGGGGCAGGGTGGTAGGGGGCGGGCTAATAGGCCGGGGCAGGGTGGTAGGGGGCGGGCTTGTAGGACGTCACAGAGTGGGCGGGCTTGTAGGCCGGGCTAGGGTGGTACTCGGGATAGGTGGCCTCTCCGTCATAGGTGACCTCGGCGTTGTATCCACCGTAGTGGTCAGCCGTGTACTTGACGTGCTGGGTACGGCCGTCGGGCAGATCCACCGAGTAATGGCCCTGGGTGTTATGACCGTCGCTCTGCTCGTTGCGGGCGAATTTGGTGCCGTTGTACTGGTCGTTGACCGCGTAGTTGAATGCGAACGGCCTCGCCTCCTCCTTGTACTGGGACTCCGGGTGGTAGGGAGCCGGCTTGTAGGACGGGCCGGGTGGTACGGAGCCGGAGTCGGGTGGTACGGTGCCGGAGTCGGGTGGTACGGAGCCGGAGAATTGGCGGCGGCCATGGCCAGAACGGCGGCAACGACGAAGACCTGAAAATCGATATGAATGGGTTAGTTATAAACCATTGACTTCTAATAAGGTCACGAAATTGACCTGACCTTAGGTCATCGATATACATGAACGAAATATACGAATTAGAGGTACCTATGGTTTAATCAAATCCTGTAAGTTTGAAACCGATCAGCCAAAAACTGTGCCTGTGGACTGGTAAGACCGCAAACTTTGGAGGTGGGTCACTTGACCTGAGCGGTTGACCTGACCTGAGATGGGCCGTGGTCAATAATTTCACACAATGTGAGTAATTTATGTCCAAACACTTGTGCCGAATACAGGGGAGTTGCGCGACGCAATTTCCCGATATCCTTGAAATAGCTTTTGGAAGCGCCCAAACGCCCCCCCCCCCCCCCGGCACGGCGCGGGTTAATATAATATGAAGTATGCTATATCACTAAAAGACAACATCATACAGGCCAACGTTAACCTTCATAGCAATGTCAATGAACTTTTGTATTATCTACCCAATTCTAACGACCAACACCAATGCTAAGAAAGGCGTGCTGTTAATACGGCTCAGATATGTTTCTATGCTTCGCTTAGGAAACAACGTATATTTGTTTTTCTCCGTTTTTATTCAGTCATAAGTGTAAATACGCGTTATTTTTCTGATCTGGTATGCGCACTCTGATCACAATTATCGAATCTGGCCATGTACGGTCACGAAACAGACCTGGTTCAGAGATAAACCAAATGATGTGCTACTAACTCTGAAACCTTTGGGTGCCAGCAACGGAAGAATGGCACAGTCCATGCATTTAGTTGTCACACCTACATTGCCAATATCGAATGACATTTGTGAATGAATGAATGAATGAATGAATACATGAATGAATGAATGAATGAATACATGGATGAATGAATGAATGAATACATGAATGCATGAATAATTGCGTAGCGTACACAATTTGGCCATTGTACGCCGCGCAAGCGCAATCCTCTGGAGCAAACTACCCAGTCGTAATAGGGGTTTGGGTTAAATAATTGCATTGCTACTGCAAATTCGTATTTTATAACATTTATACATCTACTGTAACGGAATCTCAAACGGCCTCTCACGTTCTATATTAGTTTCGGTCTATATTAGTTTCGGTTTTCTGCCACAACATCCAGTTGTTATCTCCACTGGTTGAAAGGAAAACACGTACTATGACTATTCATTCCCTCTGTTAATTCCGGGTCTACATAGTTTACTATACGTATACGTAATTACATTTAACAGTAGTAAAGTGCTATACGCCTTCTGGGGCACTGGTCTGTGCTATTCTTATTATCGAACGTTTCCAAGTATCCGGCGTTGAACTTAAAAGTAAGTGCAGGCCTTACACTGCTTTATATTTGGCTTCAGTCAAGTGTTGCAGGTGGTGGGTGTTGTTTAAGAACATTCGACCACAAGGCGATCTTTCCCCCAGCATTTTTTACCCCGATATAAGGAACACACGAATATTGTGACCACACGCCCTTTTATTGACGACGAATTCATCGAAACATGATAAATACTGCATTCAGGTCACAGTCACTCATTGCACAACATTGGCTTAATGCGCAGGCTTGTAGGTTGGGGCAGGCTTGTAAGACGGAGCAGGGTGGTAGGGGGCATGCTAATAGGACGGGGCAGGGTGGTATGGGGCAGGCTTGTAGGCCGGGGCAGGGTGGTAGGGGGCGGGCTTGTAGGCCGGGGCAGGGTGGTAGGGGGCGGGCTTGTAGGCCGGGGCAGGGTGGTAGGGGGCGGGCTTGTAGGCCGGGGCAGGGTGGTAGGGGGCGGGCTTGTAGGACGTCGCAGAGTGGGCGGGCTTGTAGGCCGGGCTAGGGTGGTTCTCGGGGTAGGTGGCCTCTCCGTCATAGGTGACCTCGGCGTTGTATCCACCGTAGTGGTCAGCTGTGTACTTGACGTGCTGGGTACGGCCGTCGGGCAGAACCACCGAGTAGTAGCCCTGGGTGTTGTGACCGTCGCTCTGCTCGTTGCGGGCGAAGTTGGTGCCGGTGTACTGGTCGTTGACGGCGTAGTCAAAGGCGAACGGCCTGGCCTCCTCCTTGTACTGGGGCTCCGGGTGGTAGGGAGTCGGTTTGTAGGACGGGGCCGGGTGGTACGGAGCCGAAGTCGGGTGGTACGGAGCCGGAGTCGGGTGGTGCGGAGCCGGAGTCGGGTGGTACGGAGCCGGAGAATCTGCGGCGGCCATGGCCAGAACGGCGGCAACGATGAAGACCTGAAAATCGATATTGCAGGTGATAGTTGTAGGCGGTGCGGGGGGGGGGGGGGGGATACACAGGATTGTTTCGGTCAACACCTCTCACGAAAATGACTGAATTTGAACACAAATTGACACATTTTCTGATTTAAAACAAATACCGTCTTTTTTTTCTCTTTTTTTTTGGAATGTTTGTTTTAAAACAGTTTCCATTCCACAAGGAAGAGAAAGGCAGTGTGTTTTTAAAGCTTGTCAGGCGTCCTTGGCTTCCCCTGTGCTGGATATGAAAGTATAGTTTTAGGGCTTGCCAGCTATCCTACATGTATTTTAACCCTCGCCCTACGTGGACAATTTTCACCTTCGCCCTACGGGGAGGGAGGGTGGGGGGGGGGGGGGGCTGACAGCCCCCCTGTTAACTTCCAAACCAAGGAACTTATAGCAATGCGGTATGAACCAGCATGTTGCCTGTCATGAGAGGAATCTAACAGTATGCGATTTGTAGGTTTTAGATCAACAGTGACCTTCCAGGTCAAGGGAATGACCTAAGATCGAACACGTCCAAAAATATCGATTGTACAGGGCGCTTAATATAACTTCCGAACGGAGAGAGATATATAGACACCGTACAACGTAACGCGTCGCCTGCCATAAGGACAATCAACAGGCATCCCATTCTTAGCATCTAGGTCAACTGGTGACCTTTGGGGTCATGTCAATGGCCCTTTGGGGTCTGACATGACCTTGACGAAAAGGTCATAGGTCATGATCGAATAGTCATATACACTTCAAATTTTGATACGATACGTATAATTGTTGTAAACTCAGCTACTAAGAGCTTCAGAACAATCCTTCACATGTGTACAAAGTTATTGAAGAAAAACATCAGGGGGGGGAGCTGTCAGCACCCCCCCCCCCCCCCACCCGTAGGGTGAGGGTTAAACTTACCGTGTATGTCTGATCCTTGCCTCTGCTACATACATGCAATTAATTTGTATTACATATACTGCGTTGGTCATGTTGCCTTATACAGAGTAATTTCACTCCTAAAACATCACCTGCTTTTTCTCTCTCTAAAAAATGGTACTCATATATACAAAACATACAAGTACATTGTACAACTCGTACAACTCATTAGATACCTACAATAAAGAATAGTACAACTCGTACAATGTCAATAGCTAGCTCCATCACACGCCAAATGTCTAATAACATGAGCAAAGGAAATTTAAGAGTGATGAAAATCGTTAATTGTTTGGACTGAAGCTGTCACAATTTCACAATGTTATGCATGTGGTCTATGTCACCTCAACGTAAAACTCAAGGGTAAAATATGTCTGTTCCCGTACGCCTGTTCGGCTCTTACCCTCATGGTAGATGTGTTAGTGTCCGAGAGTGCAGAGCAACTGGTGTCTCCAACCACTGGGCGTCGCCTTTTTATATCAGGAGCTGGCTGCCTTCACGGTCTAGGTCAGGGCCCGACCCGCCCAACGCAGGCCGCCAGCTGTGCTCTGGAGAGGTGTTGCCAAATGCCGGCAGTGGCGGCTGCCGTTCTTCTATTGCAATAGCACGAGGTGCAAAGTTGCATAAGGATATATTAGTTTACCCATGCCCCACTGTGGTGGGGGGGGGGGGGGGGGGCAGAATCCGTCCCTCCTGGATGTTCTCAAAAACTTGAAAACTATGGTAGATGTACGTGAAACTTTCAGTACCTTATGCTGCATCAATTCTACGTCTTTACACAAAATGTCAATGAAATTGGTTCAGCACTTTGGGAGATAGTGACGTTTTAGTGACGTCATGTCATGCCATGTTTGGTGGATAAACGATAAATGTTTGAAAACATCGTAGAAAATCGAGTTTTGCAGCAAATTGCAAATAATACACTTAAAAAGAAATGAATTGACATTCACTTCAACATGGCGATATCGGATCTTCGAATGTTGATTTTTTTACCCCCCACCAAAACAAAAAGTTTGTTACGAAAAGGTTTCCATTCCACAAAATACAGATTTCAAACATATTAAGAAACGGAATATATCTTCTAAAGCCAGGTGTGAATCATACATAAACCAAATTTCAAAGCAATAACTTTATTTTTGACTTACTTAGGGCTCCCTAAGTATCAGTATCTCATGACGTCATTTTTTACATTGCTTTTTTGCTTTTAGTGACCAGATACAGACAAATAAATACAACCTCTGTATTTCTGAGACAAAATTGGTCTAGAAACATTCCTAAAATTTAGATTAATGTATTTCAAATTTTGACCTTGTGTGACCTGACCTTGACCTGGACTTCACCTAAGGGCCATTACAGGTCAGGTTGTGAAAATGACTACTACTAGCCGTTTTCACCAAGGATTGTTGCGCTGAAAAGATTCTGCAATTTTTTTATATTTTTTTTAATAATAAATTTAGTCCGAATATTTTTGAATCGATGGATTTCCGAGGTCAGGTCCGCGCTAAGCATGGCTTGCTGCGCAGGCCCTGACCCCACCACCTCAAGCAATTCCTGGCGTCCGGCAGAATTGAGAAGCGAAAGTTTTACTTGCCAGACATAAAAAGAAGGTAGTAGGTAGAATAAAAGATTCTGTAAGTTTTGAATACTACCAAACTTTTACATGGGATTTTTGGCCATAAATGTCCCTCATAATTTTGTAACTTGTTGGTAATAATAAAATATGTTGACAAAACTGCGGTTTGGTGGTAACAAGCAAGATAAGTATTGATATAATCTTCCTGAAAGTTTCAAGAAGATTCTATCAATACTTATGTTGCTTATTACCACCAAACCGCAATTTTGTAAACATATTTTATTCTTACCAACATATTACAAAATTATGAAGGACACTTCTAGCCAAAAACCGCATGAAAAGTTGTGTAGTTTTTCAAAACTGTCAGAATCTTTCAGAAACTTTTCATCGCAATAATCCTTCCTGAAAACGGCTAATAATACATTTTACGCGTAAATAATCGATAAAACAAGTGTCGCATGACTTTCGTAGACCTCTTGTCAATAGTGACCATTTGTGACCTGACCTTGGCCTTGACCTTTGCTGAGAATCTCATTTTCGCTTATGTGGGAGATGTATTATACCTTTGAGAGCACTTTGTGCGACAAGAGTTGCAATCTAAGGCTTTGAATGGAAAGAAAGTATGGCCCATAAACTCAATTACCTCGATTTTGACCTTTGACCTGACCGTGACCTGAGATGTAACCTTATTTTGAAAATTTAGCATGAACTTTAGATACGTCTCATTGAGCGCTTTCGATTGCCGCCTTGCGTGTCTCGCTGCGATTATTGGTTCGGAAAATAACGATTGGGGGCAGAATCTGCCCTCCTCTTCCCCAGCTGAGTCCGGCTGAATACCCCAGCGGGGCGCGGGTTATGCAATTATAATGATAGCATGTTAGTGCAAAGTTGTAATATAATTTGATTGTCCATAGTTTTTAGATGATAATTGTTAAAAGCTTTAATATCTGTTCATTTTGTGTATACTCTGTCGGCGCACAGCGCTGAAGGGTTGCCATCACATGATTTCATGTATAACAAACAGCTTGGTAGAAGAATTTATGACTCAAAATCAAATTTTCCATTAATCTACTTGTTTTCATGAGCTGTGATCTAGCGAAGAGATCTAGAACTAGAAAGATGGGTGGCAAAAAGCTGTGATAATTGTATTATAATCGAGAAGGCAAAGCGATAGGTTTCTACTGATAGTTTTGTTCGGTTGAGCCTTTCGGTATAGTAGCCGCGATAATAGGGACCAGGGTTATGGAGTATGAATCGGAGTCGGAGTCTGTCGGAGTCGGTAATTTTGACCAAGGTAGGAGTAGGAGTCGAGTCAGTACAATTTTGCCCACTACTACTCCGACTGACAGGGTTAAGCAATAGAGGTGCAGGGAATCCTAAATATCTGTTCACTGCGCCTAGTCACGGCCACGGAATGAGCTGGCAAGTCACAGCCTTAGTCACGGCAGCGCAATGATAAGCCTATATTATGGCGCTGGCCTGGTCAGTCACAGCTTCAGTCACGGCCGTGACCAGTTCTGGTCCCAGCGCTGGGACGCTGGGACCAGAATCTGGCATCTCTAGTAAGCAACGTAATGGCAGTGCATTTTTTCAGGTATAATTATCTACGGAAAGGAGTATATTATTGCTTAAAATTCATTTGGATGGTCTGGATGTTGTAAGACAGGAAATTTTATTATTTTTGTCTTAACCCGCGCGGCGCTGGGTGGGGGGGGGGTAAATTTTACCCCCCTCCCGGATTTTCTCAATAACTTGACAACTATGATAGACATCAAAGTGAAACTTACGGTAGCTTATGGTGCATCAATTCTACGTCTTCTGCCATTTTTTTTTTTATTCCTGAAAATTTTGTTTTTCCTGAAACAACATGTTTGAAAAATCGTAGAAAATAGCGTGTTGATGCAAATCGCAAATAAAAGGCGTCAAAAGAAAGGAAGTAACATTGTCTTTAAAATGGTCATCTCGGATTTACAAAATTTTGGGTTTTTGACCCAAAAAATGAAAAAAAGAAGATTTTTTGGGAAGAATTTCCACAAAAGTCTTTTTTGAAGATTTTCAAAAAACTGGAAGATATATTAGAGAACCGAGTATCAACGATGCTCAAATCAAATTTGAAAGCAATATCTTTTTTTGACTGACTTATAGCTCTCTAAGTATAAGTAACTCATGACGTCATTTGTTTTAATTGCGTTTTCTGGCTTTTACTGACCAGATACAGACAAACAAATGCCACCACTGTATTTCTAAGACACAACTAGTCTAGAAACAGGCAATGGTTATTTATATTTTAAAAATGCAAATTTTGTTTTTATTGTGACCTGACCTTGACCTGAGGGCCATTATATGGGGTCAGGCTGTGAAAATAACTTCTTCTATCGAATTATACGTGTAGAATAACCCATACAACATGTGTCGTATGGCTTTCGTAGACCTGTGACCTTTTGTGACCTGACCTTGAGCTTGACCTTTGCTTACAATTTCACTTTTACTTATGCGGGAAATCCATTATACATTCTGGAGCACTTTGTGAGATAATAGTTGCAATATAAGGCTTTGGATGGAAAGTATAGCCCAAAAACTCAAATACTTACATTTTGGCATTTTACCTGACCGTGACCTGACATGTGACCTTATTTTAAGAATTTCGAGTATGCATTCGATTCTTCTCGTTGAGAGCTTGCGATCGCCGCATTGCGCGTCTCGCTGCGGTTATTGGTTTCGGAAGATACGAGGTGGGGGGGATAAAATTTACCCCCCCCCCCAGCGCCGCGCGTTCGGCTGGAGACCCCAGCGCCGCGCGGGTTAACCCGCCATAGACTGTGGAGGGAGGGGGTGGGGTGTTTAACGCCCCCCCCCCTTGATGCAGTTTCGTAATATCTCAAAAACCAATAGCGTGGAACTTCGGGTACCTTCTTCTAAATCACGTTTACGTTTTCTGTGAAAAAATAAAGCAATTTCGTCGAAAAATGTCAAGTTATAGCGAATTTTGTGACGTCACTACACACGAGATTTACACCAAAATCAGCTAAAGTGTAACAGACTGTACAAATGCCATATTTCGAACAAAATGCAATACAATACGTCAAAATATATAAAATGGCCAGGGCTACAGCATGGCTATCTCGGATTTTCGAAACTTTTGGTTTTTGAACCCCCAAAATTGAAAGAATAATTGGGAGAAAATTCCCACGAAATACATTTTTTCAAAGATATTCAAAAAGCCGGTATATATGTCAGAGAATCACATATGAGAAACTACCATATCAAATTTCAGAATGATATCACCATTTTTGACTAACTTATGGCATCTAAAGTATGGGTAACTCATGACGTAATGTTTACAAATGTCGGTTTTTGTTTTTTATTGACCAGATTCAGACACACAAATGACACCACTGTATTTCCAAGACAAACCCGGTCTAGCAACATCACCTTTTTATTTATATTTATCAATTTAAAATTTTGACCTTCATTGACGTGAACTTGACCTGAACTTGACATTAACTTCACGTAAATGAAGTCAGGTGGTAAAATGACTATCACTTTTAAATTACACGTCGAAAATAACTCATACAACATGTATTGCATGACTTTCGGAGCTAGTTTGAGCATAGTTACCTTTTGTGACCTGGCCTTGACCTTGACCTTCGCCAAAAATCTCACTTTAGTTCATGCAGGATGTGTATCATACCTTTGGCAGCACTTTGGGTGATCATGGTCGTAATCGAAGGCTTTGGATGGAAAGAATGGCCCATACACTCAAATACGGCGATTTTGACATTTGACCTGACCCTGACCTGACACTTGAGCTCAAGTTGAAATTGTTGACAATGTTTTAGATTCATCTTATTGAGAGCTTTCGAATGCCGCCTTGTGCGTCTCGCTGCAATCACTGTTTCGGAAGGTAACCAGGGGGCGTTTAACGCCCCCCCCCCCCCAGTCAATGTGTTCGGCTGAGACCCAGTCAAATGCCGAGTTAGTTAAGTTACTTAAAAACCAAAAGCTATCGTCATTTAACGTTAACCAATTTTATCAAACTGGTTATTGCTTAATCAAATGAGCTGAAATCTTGAAGTTGGAAATTGTCCTGCGGGTCGTTCCTTCTTGCTCCTGCTGACAATGAATTCAGCTAAGTATATGTCTGAGTCGATTCCGTAGTCGGGGTCGGAGTCGGATTCTCCAGAGGGTCGATATTAAAGCTGGACCGTGGAGTCACCTGCTCCGCAGCGCTGATCTGTCACCTGATCACCTGATCACCTGACCCCGCAGCGCTGATCTGTCACCTGATCACCTGATCACCTGACCCCGCAGCGCTGTGGGGATCTGAACTGTAAAGCCCACTGTTTTACATGTAGTGGTCATATCCATTCAGTCGTAGGATCAACAGCAGACTTTAATTCCATGCCAATTTGGTCTGACAGTGTTGTCAGCTGGTGCCAGCTGGTAGAAAAGAAAGTTATCATTGGAAATATTGGATATATTGAATTTGAACATTACATCTAGATAAGAAGCAAATTAGCTAAGCAGATAAAAAAAAATAGCTAAGCAGATAGCTAACAGATAGCTAACAGCAGATAAACTAACGATGAAGCTGGATTTAAAAACATCCTGTCTTCACTATTTGCTTTCACTTTTAGCCAGATTGTTCCGTTATTGAGCGAGCGCGAAGCGACCCCAAGGTTTCTTGTCAATTTAGTACATACATTTACATTCGACCTGGCCCGACACGGCCCGACCGGACGTGGCGGACGAACGCTGTTTTGCCTTGCAACCGATGCCTTGCAACCGATGGCGGTTGGGGCTTTGTATTGCGATAACCTTTCAAGTCAATCTTATGATCTTAAATTGTTGTTAGGTTTGGTGTTAAACCCGCGCCCTGGTGGGCCTCTGAAACAACCTCGCCCTGGGGGGGGGGGGGGTCAAAATATGACCCACCTATAACTTGAAAACGAAAAAGGCTAGAAAGATGCGGACAAAATAGTTCGAAAGCTCTTGACAGGGATATTCGAATTTATTTCGGGTATTATTTGGCTCAGGTCAATATTAAGGTCACCAGAGGTCATCAAAGGTCATATTTTCCAGTTCGAGGATTTCGCTTCGAACACCCCCACCCCAAACAAATATATCGGGAACTATGATAGTGTGCTTAATACTGCTTCTACTCCCTGATGTCAAATTAACCGCACGAAGAAATATATTGGCGTCCTTTGGCTACACGAACTACTAACAAATGCAATATATCTGCTCATTATTTACTGCACACTTTATGATGCAATGTGTATTACACACTTGATAAAATAGTGGGATTAACAAAATATAAAAAAATCGCTTTTTCGTGAAACTAACTCATTTGCTTATCATATCATGTTCGGGAATTTGTTTGGCATTGTCCTATTCATCATCAACATACATTTGTGTTAGACATGTTGCAATGCTTCACGCGTTTACACAGAATCAGAAATGCCCCAACGGCTCCATACAACGATACGCGTTCATCATGCGAACATTTATTCCACTTAACGGACACACCACATTCATCACCGACAATAAATACCGCACTCATAACCACAGACTCTGTCACAACACTGCACTCGGATACAGGCATGTCGGCCATGTACCGACCGAGTGGTAAGTGACCTGCGTACACGCACACGATGCTGGACTCACACGGTACGACCACGGGACGGGCTAGAGGTCAGGCGTCGGACGCTTAGCTCGACTTGTAGGCAGCGGAGACGTACGTTGGAGTAGGCTTGTACGCCGGGGTCGGCTTGTAGGACTGGGCAGGCTTGTAGGACTGGGCTGGCTTGTAGGACTGGGACGGCTTGTAGGACTGAGCCGGCTTGTAGGACTGGGCAGGCTTGTAGGACTGGGTCGGCTTGTAGGACTGAGCCGGCTTGTAGGACTGGGCAGGCTTGTAGGACTGGGACGGCTTGTAGGACTGAGCCGGCTTGTAGGACTGGGCAGGCTTGTAGGACTGAGCCGGCTTGTAGGACTCAGCCGGCTTGTAGGACTGGGCGGGCTTGTAGGCCGAAGGCTTGTACTCGGGGTAGGTGGCCTCTCCCTCGTAGGTGACCTCGGCAGTGTATCCGCCGTAGTGGTCGGCGACGTACTTGATCGTCTGGGTACGGCCGTCCGGCAGATCGACCATGTAGTAGCCCTGCGCGGTGTGGCCATTACTGTCCTCCTTCTGGGCGAAGTTGGTGCCGGTGTACTGGTCTTTGACGGCATACTCGAAAGAGTAAGGCCTGGCCTCCTCCTTGTACTGGGGCTGCGGCCTGTGCGAAGCCGGAGCGGACTTGTACGGAGCTGGAGCTGGCTTGTACGGAGCTGGAGCTGGCTTGTACGGAGCTGGAGCGGGCTTGTAGGGAGCCGGAGCTGGCTTGTAGGGGGCCGGAGCTGGCTTGTAGGGGGCCGGGGCTGACTTGTAGGGAGCCTGAGCGGGCTGGTAGGGGGCCGGGGACGGCTTGTAAGATGACTGAGGCGCCGCCGTGGCGACCGCCAGCACAGCTGCGAAGAGGAACACCTAAAATAAGCCGTAAAGTGTTATCAAATTTAAAGGGTGCTTTCCCAAATTTATTTATAAATTCATAGTATGAATGCACATTGAGCATGCATACGGTTATGAGTATTTGGTGAGATAACTTTGAAAAACAGGAACTTATAGGCAATTTAGAACCATTGTCGTACAATTAAGAGAAAGTTGTTACGCTGTACTGGAATAACCCAGCAAAATATATCAAATTAACTCTTTTATTTAATACCTAATACAAAATGTCAAATGAAATGGAGATGATCGCAAATTCCCTTCCCAAGTAAATCACTTTAAATCGTGTTGTAGTGCGGTCTACACCTTGCCGTGCGCACTGCGCACTGCAATCTCCCCTGCCTGAGTGCCTACCTTCATGATATTGCTGCTGAACGGCGACTGAGGCTGACCGGGAGCTGATGCCGACCGTCATGCAGTCAGCAGGGTTTATATATGTGGCGATCTCAGGTTATTAGCGGACTCGGCTGCTCGCCGAAGGCCCGCGGCCTATGATTCGTGCCCACGCTGGTCGGCGGGGTACATTGGCACAATTGCAGCCTATTGCGCGGTGCGTGGGATAGTTTCCGTGGTTAAGGTTACCTGGAGTTGCTGGCAGGTGGTTAACGACCGTGTGGCGAGAGTGACACAAGTACGAATGAATGATTGTTTTGCAGGCATGCAATTTAAGGCCCATAACTTTTGGTAGAGGCGAACCGCGTTACAAGGTTACAGATCCGAGAGAAACAGGCTGATGCCAGTTTCTCTGCCAAGGTGGCTTAAATATGCAAGGCACGGTAAATGTAGATGGTGCTCTCCCTCAACGGCGATCTTACCCAGGGGTGGTAAAAATAGACTATGGTTCTCCGACCAAATCGAAAGTTGGAAAATGGCTCTCCAGCAATACTCATGCAATATCGCTTGTTGAAACAATATTTATATTTTTATTCTTGTGAAATATTGATCATACATGACAAAATAAAGTTGCAGAAACTTTGATAAGCTACTCTGTAGCTGATGCAAGATTAACCCGCGCACTGCAGGGGGGCTTTGCGCCGAACACAAACTGCATGGGGGGGTGATCTCCGCCCCCCCCTGAGATCTCGAAAACTACGCTACGCAGCGAGAAACGGGAAAAGGCATTTGATATATTGATACATTTTCTATCGAAAGTATTTCAATATTGTTTTAGGTCAGGTCAAAATTGAGGTCACCAGAGGTCATCAAAGGTCAAATTTTCCAGTTTTTTTCCTGTTTTAGGAGATCGCTCCAGAAATTCCCATATATCTCAGAAACTATGCTAGATAGAAACAAACGGAAAAACAAACGCCAGCCAGTTAAATTTTTAATCGGTAAGGTGTCCTCAAATTTAATCTCAGGTCAACATTTGAGGCTCCACAGGTCAAAAACGAAAAAAAATGCCGTTTTGGCTAAATCATTTTTCGCTATTAACTTTTCACTTAATACAGATAACGAAAACCTGTTTACGCCATTATGTTTATCTTGTCAAGGCACTTCGAATCATATACAATGTAACCTTATTAAGCAAACTTAACAATTTGACCTCAGGTCAAGGTCAAGTGGTGACCCAAGTAGGGCATGTTGCATATGGGAAGACGTGTCTGGACGAGACAAACACATTTATGCCTGTTTTACTTCTCTATCTTCATTATGTCGGGAGTTATCGACACAAAAGTGATGGTGACCTCGCATTACCTTAAATGACCCAATAGGGGTTACTGAACAAAACTTACACTTGGATCATCAAGAATATCTTATAATAACATGATCCAGAAGTAATTGGACTAATATCATGCATATCCTTGAAATAGGAAGCATTTGTATATTTCCCCATGACTTATTATGGGGAGTTTACGAAATTGACCTGACCTTAGGTCACCGATATCAAAATTCCAAGATACAAGAATTGTGAGTACTCATGCCCTTATGACATTCTGTAAGTTTCAAACTGATCAGTGAAAAACTCTGGCCTTGGCACAACTGAAAACATTTTTGGAGGTGGGGTCACTTGACCTGGTCTGGTGACCTGACCTGAGATGACCCGAGGATATTTTTTTCTTCAAAGTGTGTGAAATTGATGTACTAACAGGTGTGTCAAAACCCAGCGGAGCTGCCCGCCGGCGGATTTTCACTATCTTTGAAAAACCTGAAGGGGGGGGGGGCGGAAATCAATCCAACCCCCTGCAATGCGCGGGTTAAAGACATTGTCAAGTTCTTGAGGTCCCTATAGAAGAAGAGAGTATAGGCAGGTCCTAAGCAATATTTGTCATTTAATGTGAATATTTTTTTTTCATTTATGAGACAGAAAAGTGTACCAGTAATTCCAAAGCTATGACGTCACCAAAAACGATACATAAAGAGACATAAAAGAAAAGTGCAACAAAGAGCCTCTTGGGCCCATCTTTGGTTGCCCCCCTCCCCCCACCACCACCACCACCAGTCTCGCCCCTTCACATCACCTTACTCTACCTGCATACAAGAAGGTTAATCCCACGAGTATTTATGAACTAATCCCTTCTCTGTAAAGTATTTTTCTAATCTAATTTTGAAGGAAGCATGTGTCACTGCATTAGCGACATCCCCTGGTAGCATATTCCAATGTCCTACAACCCTTCTACTGAAAAATGACTGTCACAGCCTAGTCCTATTTGGTTTCATAATGAGTTTATGCTGATGACCTCTGCCTCGATTTTCCCTATTGAACTCAAACATTCCCTTTAAATATCCAGAATGCTGACCATTTACAAATGTGAAGACTTCAATTAGATCTCCTCTTAGGCAGCCTTCTATATCTAAGTGAAAACATACCCAATTTCTTTAATCTATCTTCATAAGGTAAACTATCAAGACAATTAACCATTTTTGTTGCCATTGTTTTAACTCTTTCTAACAACCAGCAATCTTTCTCATAAGTTGGAGACCAGGCTTGTACACAATACTCCAAATGTGGTCTAACGTATGCACAATACAGTTTTGTTATTATTACCTTTTAATTGCTGTAAATGTACATTATCATACATAACCAATCATAACCATAACCACAACTAATAACCAATCATATGTAATTTGATATGTATGTATGTATGTATGTATGTATGTATGTATGTATGTATGTATGTATGTATGTATGTATGTATGTATGTATGTATGTATGTATGTATGTATGTATGTATGTATGTATGTATGTATGTATGTATGTATGTATGTATGTATGTATGTATGTATGTATGTATGTATGTATGTATGTATGTATGTATGTATGTATGTATGTATGTATGTATGTATGTATGCATGTATGTATGTATGTATGTATGTATGTATGTATGTATGTATGTATGTATGTATGTATGTATGTATGTATGTATGTATGTATGTATGTATGTATGTATGTATGTATGTATGCATGTATGTATGTATGTATGTATGTATGTATGTATGTATGTATGTATGTATGTATGTATATATGTATGTATGTATGTATGTATGTATGTATATATGTATATATGTATATATGTGTATATGTGTATATGTGTATATGTGTATGTGTGTATGTATGTATGTATGTATGTATGTATGTATGTATGTATGTATGTATGTATGTATGTATGTATGTATGTGTATGTATGTATGTATGTACGTATGTATGTATGTATGTATGTATGTATGTATGTATGTATGTATGTATGTATGTATGTATGTATGTATGTATGTATGTATGAACGTACTTACTCAAGCTATATTCCGCCCAATGACGCTTGAATTTATCGCACAGTGAGCTCATACAAATGCCGTTATATTCAGTGGTTATAGTGACGATGCATATCAGCTGTTTTGCTGGCAGTCTGGGCTGACAGCCACGAACACCAATGTCACCCTTCCCTACCAAGGATGCATGCGAGCGCCGAGCAGTGTTCTGAAATTGAACAAATTAAATGCAGATGGCCATGCATTTACCAAAAATAGTTCCCCCAAAAAACAAAATACCTCCTAATTTTAAATAGTTACCTCCCGGAGATTCGCCTCCCTTTTTGCCATTCGATTCAGCGTTGTGCAGTATTTGGGTTTCATTATCTGCGTCACCTTTAGGTGATGCAATTACATTTTTTGCCTTACTTTTGTTCAGATATCTCCAAGCCTACCTACATTTCACGTCAAAACATAGTTGATCAATTGATAGCTTTGTTCACCTGCTGGCTGCTGGGGCCCCTTCTGAGCCACTGCACTGGTGAGGAGAGGAGGTAAGAAAGAGGTAACTATTGGCATGTTTCTGGCATGTTTTATATACTCATTCAATAGCGATCAGATTTGCACAAAAACGTGGTATAGTGTTGTATAGTCTGCGGAGAAGCTTTGATATCATTTTTTTATGAAAAATATCCATTCCTGTATTTGATGTGATTTTTTTCCTTGCATCATGTCAACAGGTCCATTTTGACCTGCTTCGTGCACCGTGACACTTATCATGCTGTTATACATTTTGAAGACATTAAATAATATATTTGAAGACTGGAATGGCTTGACAAACTATTTTGCAAACGACTTGAATTATTTACAAGTATTTTTTTCTCTCATTTAAGTGGCTTATTTTGGTTTTTACAAGTTGGAAGATTTGTTCTGCAATCTATCGCTATTCCGAGGAGGTAACATAATTTGTACCGGCATGTTCTTATTATAAGACAATCTGCTTATTTATCAAACAAAAACAGGTAATTACCCAAAACTTCAATGTTTTTTCTTCTTCACAAGCCGGAGGTCTGTTTTCCTTAAGTCTGTTTTCTGAGGAGGTAACAATTTTTGCGGGGATTCAGCGCGTATAATTTAGCTGCCGCAAGGATGCAGCCAACTTGGCGCTGTTGATACAAAATAAGCTCCGGCGTATAACTTTGTCTTTGTCTTTGAGGCAGCTTACAAACAAAACAGGGTACGTATATACTGTTATAAAGGCTCCCATAGGTTATGCAGAAAGTTGTTTGGTTTTGGCATGTTGATGTAGGAGTGGTGGCAGGTAAAGTATGCCCTCGTTGTATTTATATGATGTCCCTTATCTTATTTTTCTTCACATAATTAAATAAGTTGAGAGGAGTGCAGTACCACTCAGCTTTGGCATATCACTCCAGACCTTGCTCGAGACCAAACATTGCAATGCCAATGCATGGGGTAAGAATGTTAGGAATGCCTCTCCAAACTCCAAAGTGATTGCTATGTACTTATATTGTCATAAATCTACCCATTAATGCAATTCCACATGTTCATATGTATGGGTAAATAAAGATATTTGTCAATCATGCTTGTAGGGTTATGATCCTTGGACACATCCTATCCTCAGACTTGTCATGATATCAGACTAGAGTACAGACAACACAGATGCACAGTGTGTTAGTGAGTCTGTATTGCTTACATTCTGATAGTATGACAAGTCTGAGGTTAGGAAATGTCTGGGGTTACATCAGTTGACGGTATTGTCTCAATTATGTTTTTGTTTTGCCCTAATTATTTACTTGATGGGTTATGCTAGAGCACAACCTGTCACTTAACCAATAATGAGTTGAATTATATCAATCCAGTGAAATAATAGTATAATTTTTCTTCTTCACATGATAGGCTAAGAGCTGAACTATATTTTCCATGGATTTTTCGGAATTAACTAGCATTTCTCAGATCTGAGATCACCTCATAACACATTACTGAACTTTGTGCGGTTGCTATGTATAAATATGGGTATGCTTCTGCAATCTACATCCTTCTTTTATCAATGCAATGCTGCCTGAAATGTGTTTAACAACTGTGAGCAAACTATTTAATTATATCAACTTATGTCATATTCCTTACAATCTTGAGTTGAACTGTGAACTGGATCACTATGCTTGCTGAATTGTGTAGATCTTGGTTATAAGTATTATGAAATTGATCAATTATGTTCCAAAACGAAAAATGTTGATATGAAGCTAGTATGTGGTATGTGGTTATGCTAACATTGAAAAATATTTAAATTGAATTATATCAACTTATGACATATTCCTTACAATTTTGATGAAGAGTTTCACCCTCCGGATGATACTTTTTTTGTAGCTACATGAGTAAAATTCAGATATATTTTCCTTTTTTATTTTTTGTTACCTCTTCACATGTTTTTTTCGGCAGTTTTGTTACCTCTCTGCATGTATTCAAAAAGTAATTTCAGAACACTGGCACCGAGCGGTATCGGAGGTGTATCCTGTATCGACGGCGTCCGAAGCCATTCACTTTGACGCACGTATGGCCTTCGCACCAGCTAATTATTCAGGTATGCGGTACTTACACTTCCGGAAATAGCAACTGTGCACGTATCCTGGTCACAATCAGTAACGCTGCAACGACGTGGCATCATTAACTCGTATTTTGTCTCGGGTAGACCCTTCATGAGAGTAGAGTAGTGATGGCGTGGAGACCGCGGCAGCCAGCTGCGTTTGAACGCGCCGGCGAGTGTTCCCTGCCCCGCCCAGTCATTAGCCGTTCATGTGTCAGCGCGTGGGCGGCGCGGGGCCGCGCCTCAATACGGGCGCTATGACGCGACAGATAGTTAACCTATATCCGTCAGGGTCCTGGGACCCTGGGGACCAGTGTCCCGGGAAATTGTACCGCCGGAACCCGGCGGTATACCTCCGGAGGTGTCGCACTGAGAATAGCGTGGGTGTTCTGGATAGTCTGACCTTGCGAACGGTTTGACCGCGAGCTTGAAAAATGACTCGACGAATATTGCTGACTCGTTGCGAGGCGCGGTCAACTATGGTGACTTGGACGACTCAGAGTCTTACTTAGCATTGAACTTGATTATCAGACATGCGGTGTCATCAACGGGAACTCAATTTACCGTTATATCGGCGCTTACCGTTATATCCCAGGAGATCAAAATAGCATGCAGAATATAGGCAATTGGCATGCGTACTAGATTCAGGGATGATATCTGTCGGACCATTCAACTTTCCTATTCTGATTTTGTTCTATCGATTTCTTCACTAGTCATCAAGCCATAGAATCAGCACGTTTCAGCTCAAAATTGTGGGGCGCGCCTGATACCTATAACGAAGAAATTGCAATTGTGTGTAAATATTCAGCGTTCAACGTCCTCAAAGTACAAGAGTGACCGATTATTCTGGTGGCCGACCCACCGCCATGGCACTCAACGGCGTAGTAGATCTTGAGATTTGCGACATTCCACATTGGAACTGCTGTATGATCATGATTTTTGCATCCGGACGAAGATGCATGCTCAATATCTTTTCCATTTATTTGCGTTCCCGCATATATGCTTCCAGAGATACGGGGTATCTCTGGGTACCACTGTAACCCTGACAGTGGGCCAGTTCCGTTCATTCGCAGGTCAGCCGGACTTTTCATCTTACCACCATGCTGGTCAATATATTGATGTATAACGTTCATCTACCCAGTATCTCTACCAGTACCTATACCAGCGGGAGCAGAAGCTCAATATCAGGTTTCACCCTCTGTTTGGTAAAGCCATTACCATAAGTTATAAAGCAATGGCAGCATTTAGGTAGGTCAGGGGCGGTCCTTCATGATTTGGAAGTTCGTGGCTCTACAGTCTACATCATATCGATGTTGAGATATAATCATATACAAATTTATCCAGTACCCGGGCAGCTACCGTAAAAGCTGAAACATAGTCTTCGCGCAACTGCGCGAAGGGATGCGGGTGCCTGCAGGCGCCTATTAAAATACATGGGTAAATTTCCGCAGTCAATTTTCTCTTCCCGCAACGTGCGCATCGTGCAGTTGTTGCAACCTCTGTTCAATGTATTTGAATAGGCACCCGCATCCACTTTGCGCAGCTGCGCGAAGAATGTGTTTCAGCAGCCGTGTCTGGTCAAGACTGTGTTTCAGACTTGGTGCCCCGAAACGGTAAAAGAATCCTGTGCAAAATTTACCCTTGAAGGTCGTTGAAATTCACATATACCTACGCATAATTTCTTGCCGCAAAAACCATCCCTAAAACTAAGTTGTTCTATGCTGCATTTGAAAAAGTAGAAATATAGGGTGGATCAGTTTTGCCTCCTCCAAATGCTCATTATTCTCAGTGGCTTACGTTCAAGGGCGTAGGCAAAGGGGGGGTCAAGGGGGCCATGGCCTCCCTGGAGGACAGGGGGCCCTCAGGCGACCGAACGAGGGCTCCCTGTGGCCGAAGGCCCCAGTGTTTTGGATGGTGTCAGGCGCCCGCAAAACGCCTACGTCGCATAAAAGAACGCCCACGAACCGATACAAAAATTGTAACACGAATGAATATCCATTTTCTTGTCTGTTAAAGACATGTATATATAAATACGAAAAACGGGCCCCAGCCAGTGTGGATATGGCCCTCTACCAGCTTTTAAAGGGCCCTACCGATCTGCAGAGGGCCTCTGTCGGCATTTAGAGGGCCCTGCCGACCTGTAGAGGGCCCTCTTCCAGCCTTTAGGGGCCCTGTAGATCTGCAGAGTGCCCAGCAAATCTATATAGGGCCCTCCGCCGGCTTTTAGAGGGCCCTACCGATCTGTAGAGGGCCCTCTTCACGCTTTTAGAGGGCCCTTCTAGCATGTAGAGGTCCTGCCGATCTGCAGAAGACCCCTGTCGGCATTTAGATGGCTCCTTCTGGTTGTAGAGGACCCTCTTCTGCCGGCCTTTATAGGGCTCTGCTAATCTGTAGAGGTCCCTGCCGATCTGGAGAGGGCTCTCTGCTGGTCTTTAGAGGGCCCTGCTGATCTGTAGATCGCCCTACCCATCTGTAGAGGGACTCTTCCGGCATTTAGAGGGCCCTGTCGACCTGTAGGGGGTCCTCTTCCAGCCTTTAGGGGCCCAGTCGTTATGCGGAGTGCCCCAGCTAATCTATAGAGGGCCCTCTGCCGGCCTTTAGAGGGCCCTGCCGATCTGCAGATGGTCATCTGCCGGCCTTTAGAGGCCCCTGCCGATCTGTAGAGGACTCTCTGCTGGCCTTTAGAGGGTCCTGTGGTGGTAGAGGTGGTCTGCCGGTCGAGCTCCGGTGAGGCTCTCGAAGGAAGACCAGTGAAGTTCTCATTGTTTTTCAGTGTATGCTAGTAACGTCTGAGAGGATTACAAGGCTTTGGCAATGTAGGCTTTGACTTTGACTCGAACTCGGGCTGCCACTACCAGGAAAGGTCAGAAGCCCAGCGCTCTCCCACTGAGCTACAGGGGCGGACAAATCGTTCGTTTCCGCACTATCGAAGGCTTTGTAATGTTAAGGCTGAAACACAGTCTTCCCGCAGCTGCGCGAAGTGGATGCGGGTACCTATTCAAATACACGGAACGGAAGTTGCAACAACTGCACGATGCGCACGTTGCGGGAAGAAAAAATCGACTGCAGAAATATACCCATGTATTTGAATAGGCACCCGCATCCACTTCGCGCAGCTGCGCGAAGACTGCGTTTCAGCCTTTAGTGTCATAATTCATACCCCAAAATCCAGATCACTGCACAATAATTTAGATGGGGAGGAATTAATGCATTGTACTGCAATAGAAGTTGTGAGTGCTGTGAGGAAAAAGTGAAGCTTGGATATTCCGATAACTCCTATATTTTACGGTTTATCGCACATATTACACTATATATATATTATCACGAGCGAGCGCGAAGCGCTCGTTCGTCTTTCCGTGGTATATGGGAAAAAATCTGAATATGAGCGGCCCGGCTCGGCCCGGCCCGGCCCGACCCGTAGCGACGCTTTTGAGAAGCTCATATCTCTGCAACCACACGTTCCATTGACAAGCTGACTTCTTTGCTGAGCAGCCCCATCCAACCTATCCTGTTTGAGACCGGTGCCGACTCATGTGGGTAACTACCACTGCGCGTGGCTCGTACCGCGTGAGGGGTATTGCAAAGTGTCTTCTCGCAAAAACTCTGCAACGGCTGAGCCGATTGTGTGCAAATTCGGTGTGTGGTTAGGGACCTCTCAACCGCCAGTTTTCCACAAGACTGAAACACAGTCTTCCCAGAACGGCTGAGCCGATTGGGGTGCCCTGCACGTGCGCACGTGCTCACCCCTATTCTATATCTCAGGAATGGCTGAGCCGATTGTGTTCAAATTTGGTGTGTGGTTAGGGACCTCTCAACCGCCAGTTTCCCACAAGTCAGGGATGGGGTGCCTCTGCACGTGCGCACGTGCACATCCCTATTCTATATCTCAGGAACGGCTGAGCCGATTGTGTTCAAATTTTGTGTGTGGTTAGGGACCCCTCCGCCGCCGCCTACCCACAAGTCGTGGGTGGAGTGCCTCTGCACGTGCGCACGTGCGCACCTTTTTTGTATCTCAGGAACTACTTGCCCGATCGGGTTGAAATTCACCATACATTTATTTCGCGCTCGCTCGTTCATCGCCAACTACGGCGCCTTACTGGTATATGATTATTCCATTTACGATTTTCATCGACAAGAACTCCTAAGTATTTCATGCATGGGTTTCTCGTGATTGGTGTATCATTTAACCCTCGACCTACGGGAGCTTTTTTCACCTTCGCCCTACGGGGGGGGGGGGGGGGGGCTGAAAGGCCCCCCTGTTAAATTCCAAACCAAGCAACTTAGAGCATTTCAAGCTCATAAAACGTTTGTTACATGACAATCGGTCAGACCGCATGACCACATGACTTTTCAATACACAAACAAAAGTTTAACTTTTTTGCCCCCTGCCCCCCATTTTTGAGCAAAAAAAAATAATTTTGGGGGCTATAAATCAATATCTTTTTATGACAAGTCAAATGGCGTTTGTCCCATCGAAATCGACCTGCGGTTCTCGAGATCTCTGAGGGGCAGAATCTGCGCCCCGCAAGGAATAGGGTTTAACGTAACTCTGGCCGCCCGCAGTTAGCGCGCTTCACTTGATTTCGGCCTGAAGTTGTGATAAAAAAATATAGTATGCCCTCGTATCGATACCTTGGTTGGTCCTGAAAGAAGCGTGAGCAAGAAGAGCCTTCACCTAGAAGTGGCGGTGAATGGATATAGACCACAGCGAACCAAGCTATCTCCATCGCGTCGGCTAACAACACAAGACTCACTTCGAATTGTATGGTTATCAGGTGTCAGGTCGTGGTTTGATTATAAATAACTCGATTGAGATTGAGATTAAGCTGAAACTAGTTTAACCCGCCATTGACTCGGGGGGGGGGGGAGCGTTTCACCCCTATCACTGTCGGGACAAAACAAAATACGAATCTGTCGGGGGGGGGGGGGGGGGCAATCGCCCACACCCCTCCCCCATCGTATCTCGGAAACCGTTGGACCGATTCTCTCTGAAAAAGCGGCATTCGATTCCTTGGTGAATGAACTATATTCTTGTTTTGATAAATATACAAAATGTTGGTCATGGGCGGATACAGGTAGCCAAAAATGGGGGAAAACATGCATTTTTAGATTCTTGCCCTGGGAAGTTGTGTGAACGCAGTTTTGTCATGTTGTTGGATTTCGCCACCTAATTGTATGCTCTAACATATACTCCATTTTAAAAGTTGGCGAAATTAACCTAATGGCGTCATCAGGCAATTCCAATGGGGGGTATCTAAAGATGTCACTATGATATTGTTTTGCCGCTTTTATTTCTATTTTAGATGCTTCTAATTATGCATGTCTGGAACTGGAACAGTCTGATGTCTGGAACAGTCTATGCTATGCGTGCCTGCAACTAAACGTATACACTTTAGTGCTTCGAAACTGGTTCCATATCATCGAAAAAGATTTCGGCAAAATATAGCAGGAATTTCAGTAGAAAATCAGTAATACTGAAGCCAAAATATCCACCCACAAAACAAGAAGTAGCCCCCCCCCCAAAAAAAAAGTCCCCAAAAAACCCACTGAAGCCAACATACGATATGGTTGTAAAAATGACTACATGCCAGCCGGGCAACTGTTAATAACACCGAATGATTACTAAAATGTCACTATAAGTTGTTATTACATATTTAATTACCTCAAAAGCCCCCCAAAAAGCCTCCAAAAAGCCACTCACTGGATCCAAAATACAATATGGTGGTAAAAATGACTACATGCCATCCGCGCACCTGTTAACCCTCGCCCTACGGGGGAGGGGGGAGGCCTGACAGCCCCCCCCCCCTGAGGTTTTTCTTGAATAACTTTTGGCACATAACGTGCATCTTGCTGAAATTGGTAATTGGTAGCTGAGTTTACAACAATTATACGTAGGCTGTAAAAATTAATTTGAAATTGGTTAAATATTTTGAGAGACAATAATGTTTTGATGACGTAATGTTGGTAAAAAAATGATAAATATTTGAAAAATCGTAGAAAACAGAGTTTTAAAGCAAATTGCAAACCCAATTCCTCAAAGATACAAAATGGCATTTTCTTTAAAATGGCAATCTCGGATTTTCAAAATTTTGGGTTTTTGATCCCTAAAATAAATACAAAACTGTTTAAATAAAAAAAAATCCCACAAAATCACAATTTTCAAAGATATTAGAAAAACCAGAATGTTATGTGAAAGACCGGGATATGGACAATACTCATACCAAATTTCAAAACAATATCTCCATTTTTGACTGAGTGATGGCTTCCTAAGTGTAAGAAACTGATGACATCATTTTTTTTAATTACTTTGACATTTTTGGACAAGATACGAACACATAATTTATTTATTTTGGAGCCAAAACTGGTGTAGGAACATGCCTTTTTATTTACATTTATCAATTTCTAATTTTGAGGTTTTCTGAAGATCAAAATCGCTGTTCTGGACGTGGTAAATCCGAGGTCATCCACTTGACCTGGAAGGTCGCTCGTTGACCTGAAACCTAAATATCGCATTTTGTTAGATTCCTCTCATGACAGGCAATATGGTGGTTCTTACCGCATTGCTCTAAGTTGCTTGGTTGGGAAGTTAACAGGGGGCCTGTCAGCCCCCCCGTAGAGCGAAGGTTAAAAAAGCTCCCGTAGGGCGAGGGTTAACCCTATTCCCAGCGGGGGGGGGGGGGGGGGGGGGGCAGATTCTGCCGTCCCGGTGAATTTTCGCTTGCCGCTCCCAAACCGTAGAGCCCAGAGTGTTGAAACTTTGTGAATTTTCCTATAATTGATTTACACATGTTGTGTCAAAATTGGAACAACATCGTCGCAGCGGAGGCATTGCCAGGCCCTTGCTTTTGGAAATATTCACACACTCCACTTTATATACGTCTAACAAAGGAACTTATCTGTGATATTTCAAAGAGCTGTACATTTTAAGCTATAAAAACGTGTGTTACATGACAATCGGTCATGCCGGACGCATGCCCACATGACCTTTCAATACACAAACAAAAGTTTACCATTTTCCCCCCTGGCTCCCCCTTTTGAGCAAAAAAGAAATGTTGGTGTCTATAAATAAATATATGTTTATGACAAGTCGAATGGCGTTTGTACCATCAAAATCTACCTGCGGTTCTCGAGATCTCTCATGGTCAGATTCTGCCCCCTCCCTGGCAAGAAATAGGTTTTACCCCCCCCCTACGGGAGCTTTTTCACCTTCGTTCTACGGGGGGGGGGCCTGACAGGCCCCCCTGTTAACTTCCAAACCAAGAAACCTAGAGCAATGTGGTAAGAATCAGGATATTGCTTGTCATGAGAGGAATCTAACGAAATTCGATTTTTAGGTTTCAGGTCAACGGGTAACCTTCCAGGTCAAGTGAATGACCTCGGCTCGACACGTCCAGAACAGCGATTTTGCTCCGTCAGAAATATCCAAATTGTAAATTGATAAATGTTAATAAAAAGTGATTTTCCTAGATCGGTTTTGTCTCAAAAATACAGAAAAGGTAATTATTTGTTCGTTTCTTGTCAAAAAAGGTCCAAAAAGTATAAACAAAATGACGCCATGAGTTTCTTACACGTAGGGAGCCATCACTCAGTACAAAATAGAGATATTGCTTTGCAATTTTGTTTGGGTATTGTCCATACTCAGTTCTCTCACATATATTCCGTTTTTTTTTACATCTTTGAAAATGTTGATTTTCTGTTGATTTCCCCCCCCCCCCCTAAAAAGAAAATAGGGGTCAAACACCCAATATTTTGTAAATCCGAGATTACCACTTTAATAATACCCACCTATAATACCAACCCCAGAAAATGTCATTTTGTATCTTCGGTGAATTGTGTTTGCATTTTACTTCATAACTCTGTTTTCTACGATTTTTCAAATATTTGTTACAAATAGGGTGAAGTGCTTCGAAACTGGTTTCATATTATCGAGAGAGATTTCGGTAAAATATAGCAGGAGTTTAAGCCAAAAATCGGTGATACTGATGCCAAAATACCCACAACAAAAAATAAGTACTGAAGCTGAAGCCCCCAAAAAAGCCACTGGAGCCAAAATACAATATGGTGGTAAAAATGACAACATGCCAGTCTGGCACCTGTTAATAACACCGAATGATTACTAAAATGTCACTATAAGTTATTATTACATATTTAAATACCAATTAACATTGCTCAATGTTTACTAATAACTAATACCACAAATGATTATATCTTAATATTCAAACCAACAATGCACACAAAACACAAAACATCAATATATGTTACGACAAATATATAAGAGCGATATTTACCAGAAGCATTATGAAAAAGAGGGCATTAAATATATTTATCTTAGCGGAAGCTGTCAATTTCCTTCACTTTGTGGGCCTAAAAGTGGACGGTGTATTTAAACCTATGTCATTTTAAAATCACTGGGAACATTTCGTCCATTATCTGGGCCACCAGTGTACAGTTGATTGTGTGGTGTGTAGTTAGGGAGCTGGATCATTGATGGGTGCGGCCATGAGTCGACAGTTGTTTAGCGCTCTGCAGTACCCGGTGGTCGTGGGAGGACGTGACCTTAACCGCGAGCCTTTCGCGGCCGGCGCATAAAAGGCCCCGCCCGGTGTGAATTGGCACCAGTTGCTTCCCTTACTCGGACAACAAACCAGCCAGCATGAAGGTAAGAAAGTGGGCACAGCGTTTGCAATTCTGTAACGACAGTATGTCTCCCTGGGTAATGGTTGTGTGGTGTTTTGAGACTTCCGTTGTCAAAAGAGAAAGTCATACGTGCTACGCTATACGTGGTGGTGTCGGTATCAATTGCATTATTATTTTGACTATTGCTGACTTCCTTCTTTTGATACTGTCATGGTAGAAAACCACTTTTACATATCGGCTTCCTTATATTTACATTGCCTCAGTGGTAAATGAAGCGTTCCATGTTTATAAAAATATAATATACTTCATATTTTTAACTTTGCAGCTCATTTATAATATCTCTTTAAAAAAGATCTCCCCGCAGGCCAAAAAGATTGCAAAGATAGCCCCGAGCCGATGCTAGGCATCAATTTATTCCTGCTTTTGTGCCCATCGGGACAAGTACTCATCGACTTCAGTTTGTGCTAATCACGTGCCACTACACTTCCCTTTCTTTATTTACGGAAGGCAATCGAAAACTAAAAATGAAATGAGGCGTGGTAAATAAAATTATTATGTTGTTTCAGGTCTTCATCGTTGCCGCCGTTCTGGCCGTGGCCGCCGCCAATTCTCCGGCTCCGTACCACCCGACTCCGGCTCCGTACCACCCGACTCCGGCACCGTACCACCCGACACCGGCTCCGTACCACCCGACTCCGGCTCCGTACCACCCGACTCCGGCTCCGTACCACCCGGCCCCGTCCTACAAGCCGGCTACCTACCACCCGGAGTCCCAGTACAAGGAGGAGGCGAGGCCGTTCGCCTTCGACTACGCCGTCAACGACCAGTACACCGGCACCAACTTCGCCCGCAACGAGCAGAGCGACGGTCACAACACCCAGGGCTATTACTCGGTGGTTCTGCCCGACGGCCGTACCCAGCACGTCAAGTACACGGCTGACCACTACGGTGGATACAACGCCGAGGTCACCTATGACGGAGAGGCCACCTACCCCGAGTACCACCCTAGCCCAGCCTACAAGCCCGCCCACTCTGCGACGTCCTACAAGCCTGCCCCATACAACCCTGCCCCGTCTTACAAGCCTGCCCCCCACCACCCTGCCCCGGCCTACAAGCCTGCCCCCTACCACCCTGCCCCGTCCTACAAGCCTGCCCCCTACCACCCTGCCCCGTCCTACAAGCCTGCCCCCTACCACCCTGCCCCGTCTTACAAGCCTGCCCCCTACCACCCTGCCCCGTCTTACAAGCCTGCCCCCTACCACCCTGCCCCGTCTTACAAGCCTGCCCCCTACCACCCTGCCCCGTCTTACAAGGCTGCCCCGACTTACAAGCCTGTCCATTAAGTCAACGCTGTGTGATGGAGGTTATGGCTGATTGTGACCTGAATGCGGTATTTATCATGTTTCGATGAATTCAGCTGTCAATAAATGTTGATGTACTTGAACTCTTCGTATGTTCATTAGATATGTGTTACACATGATACACTATAGCCTGGTCTAAAAAATACACAAGCACCACTTGTGTAGGCCGATACTCCATTTTGACTATACTTTGCACCGTTCAACAACGTCGCACTGGTGGGAGGCGTCATCCCCCCCCTCCCACTGACATTTTTTTGGAAAAATTTAGCTGAGCTGTTTAAGCATCAATTAGCCACATTGTGAGAAAGTTGTGAGCTCAGGTCATTTCAAGTCAGGTCACAAGGTCACGTCAAGTGACCTTACCTCCAAAATGTTTTAGGTCGTGCCAAAGCTACAGTGTTTGTCCGAGATATTTAAAACCTACAGAATTGTATATTACCATAAGTATCTAATATTCATTAATGTCAGATTTTGTATATCGTTGACTTAATGACTAAATGATAATGTATGACGCATTGACTGGGGTCTCAGCCGAACACCATTGACTGGGCGGAGGGGGGGGGGGGGCATTAAACGTCCCCCTGTTATCTTCCGAACTAATAATACCAGCGAGACTCGCAAGGCGGCATTCAAAATCTGTCAATGAGACGAATGTCGAGAATACTAAAAAAATTAAAAGTGAGGTCAAATGTTTGATGACGGTCAGGTCAAAAGTAAAAATCGAAGTATTTGCGTTTATGGGCCATACTTTCCATCCAAAGCCTTTGATTACGACCATTTTCACACAAAGTGCTGCCAAAAGTATGATAAACATCCCGCATGAGCTAAAGTGAGATTGTTGGCAAAATTAAAGGTCAAGGTCAGGTCATAAAAGGTCACTATGTTCAATATATTTACGAAAATCATACAACACATGTTTTTATAGGTTATTTGCTACGTATAATTCGATAATGATAGTCATTTTACCTCCTGACTTCATTTACGTGAAGGTAGTGTCAAATTCAGGTCAAAATATGTCACTCAAGGTCAAAATTTAAAATCAGGTCAAAATATGTCACTCAAGGTCAAAATTTAAAATTGATACATCTAAATAAAAAGGGAATCTTTCCAGAACAGTGCTGTGTCGGAAATACAGTGCTGGCATTTATTTTTTATTTCTTTTACAAATAAATTTAGTCCGAATGTTTTGTGTGGATGGATTTCCGAGGTCAGGACTCACGCTAAACAGAGCTTGTAGCGCAGGTCCTGACCTCACCACCCGATGGCGCAATTCATGTTGGCCGGCAGAATTTAGAGACGAAAGTTTTACGTGCCCGCATACCTGGACTCAGTCCGCCCTGCTCACTGACGTTTGTTTGTTTGTTTATTTCGATAATGGACGTGATGTATGGCATGATGTTATGGTTGAATTGGCACAAAAGCAAAACACTTAATTCTAGGCGCCTCTTCAACAAACACGAAAAAAAACAGTCATGACCGCCACCAGGAGACCCGCGACACCCCGCCTTTTTTTCACCCCGCCCACCCGTCTGGCCGTCAGTTCGGGCGGGCCGCACGTCCGCCGCCGCGCCTGCGTCGATCCCCCACGCTGCGGTCAGAGACGCCTTCCCTTCCTCACTCATATAGCTATAGGCTGGACTACGGGGTGGGCGAGATCAACCCCACCCCCCCATCCCCCCCCCCCAAAAAAAAACCCGAACAAAACGAGGTGCCTGCCGGCGGCGCACGCCCGGCCCGAAGGAGTCACGTCCCCCAACCGTCAGCTGCTCGCGCCCGCCGGGGATCCTTACACAAATCGCATGGTCTGGATAATGAATTTTTGGCAAATATTTGCTATCCGCTGCCCGGAATGCTGGTCCAAATTAGGAGAATACTGAGTTGCTGGTCTTGGTTGAGATCGCAAAAGTTTGGGATGATAAGTGAAGTTTCGCGAAGCATTATAATTCTAGACTGACGATAGAGGGGACAGTTGAGGACAAAATGTTTTTGGTCTTCGTATGGGTAACCACACAAGCAAGAGGGACTGGCTGTAGTTTGATTTTGAATTTGGAACATATATGCGTTGAGGTTTGACGTCACCTGACCTTAAGTGCGACCGCTGTCACCGGCCGCAGGCCATCCCAGTCAGGAGCAAATAGCGAGCGCCGAAGCGACTCGAACCCGGCCTGCCACTACCGGGATAGGTCAGAAGTTCAGCACTCTCCCACTGAGCTACCAGGGCTGACCAATATGATTAACCCGCGCGGCGCTGGGGTCTCCATCCGAACGCCCGGCGCGGGGGTAAATTTTACCCCTCTCGTATCTTCCGAACAAATAACCGCAGCGAGACGCGCAAGGCGGCGATCGAAAGCTCTCAGGGAGAAGAATCTAACTTGTACCCTAAATTCTTAAAATAAGGTCACATGTCAGGTCACGGTCAGGTCAAGTGTCAAAATTTAAGTATTTGGGTTTTTGGACTATACTTTCCATCCAAAAGCCTTATATTGCAACTATTATCTCACAAAGTGCTCCCAACTGTATAATGCATCTCCTGCATAAGTGAAAGTGAAATTGTAAGCAAAGGTCAAGGTCAAACTCAGGTCACAAAAGGTCACAGGTCTACGAAAGCCATGCGACACATGTTGTACGGGTTATTTTACACGTATAATTCGATAGAAGCAGCCATGTTTACACCCTGACTCCATATAATGGTCCTCAGGTCAAGGTCAGGTCATAATAAGGACAATATTTTACATTAATTAATCTAAATAAACATTGCATGTTTCTAAACTAGTTTTGTCTTAGAAATACAGTGGTGGCATGTATTTGTCTGCATCTGGTCAGTAAAAGCCAAAAAACGCAAATTCAAAAAATGACGTCATGAGTTACTTATACTTCGAGAGCAGTATAAGTAACTCAGTCAGAGTCAGTCAAAAATAAAGATATTGCTTTGAAATTTGGTTAAGCATCGTTCATACTCGGTTCTCTATTATTTCTTCCGGTTTTTTGAAAATCTTTTTTTAAAAACTTTTGTGGAAATTCTTTAAAAAAAATCAGTTTTTTGCATTTTTGGGGCCAAAAACCAAAAATGTTGAAAATCCGAGATCGCCATTTCAAAGACAATGTTATTCTCTGTCTTTTGATGCCTTTTATTTGCGAGTTGCAATAACATGCTATGCTCTACGATTTTTCAAACATTTAACGTTTTTTCACCAAAAATGACATGACATGACGTCACTAAAACGTCATTATCTCCCCAAAATTTTCGCAAATTTCAACAAAATTTTGGCAGAAGACGTAGAATTGATGCACCATAAGGTACCATAAGTTTCACTGTAATATCTTTCATATTTTTCAAGTTATTGAGAAAATCCGGGGGGGGGGGGGGGGGGGGTAAAATTTAGCCCCCCAGCGCCGCGCGGGTTAATTTTCTGTATCTGGTCAATAAAACATAAAAAATCCATTTGAGAAATATGCGTCATGGGTTACCCATACGGTAGTTGCCATATATGGTTCTCTGACATATATTCCGTTTTTTATATATCTTTGATAAATTTGATTTTTTGTTTGTTTTTTCCCTAACAAATCTTCTTCTTTTTATTGCTGGGGGGTAAAAACCAAATTTGTCAAACATCCGAGATCACCATGTTGTAGTCTTTTCCATTTGCTATCTTTAGACGTTTTTGATTGCATTTCGCTTAAAATATGGCATTTATATGGTCTGTTAAAGTTTAGCTGATTTTTGTGTAATTATCGTGTGAACAAAAATCCCATAGAAACGGAGTCCGAGGGGGGCGTCTAAACGCCCCCTCCCCCGGCACGAAGAAGGTGTCGTCGAGCACCGGCACGGCGCAGGTTAACAAGATGTAAAGGTCAGTCTGGTAGGACCCCTAACGTTGTCCGTTTCACTTTGCCATTTGAAATTGATAACCAATTCAGCAGCAGGGAAGAATACACACCTATCGGGATAAATTAATTGAAAATGTTGAAAACATTACAAGAGTGTGTGGATCGAACTCTAAAAAGCGGGCTTTATCCCACGTCCCGCTGGGGGAAGGGGGGGGGGGCAGAGTCTGCCCCTCCCAGATTACTCAATAACTTGAAGACTGTGATAGAAGATATCGACGTCAAGCTTTCAGTATATTATGCGAAATCAATTATACGTCTTCTTACAAAATTTCAACAAAAAAAATCGAACTCTGACCGATAATGACGTTTAATAGCGTCATGTCACACCATTTTTGGTGAAAAAGATAAATGTTTGAAGATTCGCCAAACATAGAGTTTTGAAGCAAATTGCAAATTAAAAACAACAAGAGGAATTAAATGAAAAATGGCGCTATTCGCGCCAACCAGCCCCCCTCCCCACCCCAGTCAATGGCGGGTTAAGGTTGTATAGTCCTGTATGGAAGACTAAATCCCGAGTGAGGCTTGTTTGCATAAATATCCTAAAACTGGCGTTACGGTGCGAGTACTGTACCGTTGTGATTGCTACTCAGACGTTTTCATCTCATCAGATAGGCCTATAGTATGTGATGTGTTAACCCTATGCAGATTCTGCCCTCCCGGTGAATTTTCGCTTGCCGCTCCCAAAGCGTGGGGCCCAAAGTGTTGAAACTTTGTGAATTTTCCTATAATTGATTTACACATGTTGTGTCAAAATTGGAACAACATCGTCGCAGCGGAGGCATTGCCAGGCCCTTGCCTCTGGGAGGCAATCTTCACACACTCCACTTTATATACGTCTAAAAAAGGAACTTGTCTGTGACATTTCAAAGACCTGTACATTTCAAGCTGGAAAAACGTGTGTTACATGAAAATCAGTCAGACTGCATGACCTTTCAATACACAAACAAAAGCTTCTCATTTTCCCCCCTGCCTCTTTTTCCCCCATGTTGCTTGTCATGAGAGGAATCTAACCAAATTCGATTTTTTTTGGTTTCAGGTCAACGGGTGACCTTCCAGGTCAAGTGAATGACCTCGGCTCGACAAGTCCAGAACCGCGATTTTGCTCAGTCAGAAAACCTCAAAATTTTGCATTGATAAATGTTAATCAAAAGGCATTTTCCTAGATAATTTTTGTCTCATAAATACAGAAAAGGTAATTATTTTTTCATATCTGGTCAAAAAAAGTCAACAAAGTTATTAAAAAAAAATCACGTCATGAGTTTCTTACACTTAGGGAGCCATCACTCTGTAAAAAATAGAGATATTGCTTTGAAATTTTGTTTGGGTATTCGTCATACTCAGTTCTCTCACATATATTCCGTTTCTTTAACATCTTTGAAAATTTTGATTTTGTGTTGATATTTCTCCCAAAAAATAGGGGTCAAAAACCCAATATTTTGTAAATCCGAGATTGCCACTTTAAAGAGAATGTCACGTTGTATCTTTGGTGAATTGTGTTTACAATTTACTTCATAACTCTGTTTTCTATGATTTTTCAAATATTTGTTACAAATAGGGTGAAGTGCTTCGAAACTGGATTCATATCATAGAGAAAGATTTCGGTAAAATATAGCCGGAGTTTGAGCCGAAAATCGGTAATACTGATGCCAAAATACCCACCAAAAAAATAAGTACTGAAGCTGAAGCCCCCCCCCCAAAAAAAAAAGCCACTGGAGCCAAAACACAATATGGTGGTAAAAATGACTACATGCCTGGCACCTGTTAATAACACCGAATGATTACTAAAATGTCACTATAAGTTATTATTAAATATTTATATACCAATTCACATTGTTCAATGTTTACTAATAAATAGTACTACAATTGATTATATCTTAATATTCAAACCAACAATGCATACAAAACACGAAACATCAATATATGTTACAACAAATATATAACAGCGTTATTTAGCAGAAACACTATGCAAAAGAGGGCATTAAGTATATTTGGCATAGCGGAAGCTGTCAATTTCCTTCACTTTGTGGGCCTAAAAGTGGACGGTGTATTCAAACCTATGTCATTTTAAAATCGTTGGGAACATTCCGTCCATTATCTGGGCCACCAGTGTACAGTTGATTGTGTGGTGTGTAGTTAGGGCGCTGGATCATTGATGGGTGCGGCCATAAGTCGACAGTTGTTTAGCGCTCTGCAGTACCCGGTGGTCGTGGGAGGACGTGACCTTATCCGCGAGCCTTTCGTGGCCGGCGCATAAAAGGCCCCGCACGGTGTGATTTGGCACCAGTTGCTTCCCTCACTCGGACAACAAACCAGCCAGCATGAAGGTAAGGAAGTGGGCACAGCGTTTGAAATTCTGTAACGACAGCATGTCTCCCTGGGTAATGGTTGTGTGGTGTTTTGAGACTTCCGTTGTCAAAAGAGAAAGCCATACGTGCTTTAAGTGGTGTCGGTATCAATTGCATTATTATTTTGACTATTGCTGACTTCCTTCTTTTGATACTGACATGGCAGAAAACCACTTTTACATATCGGCTACCTTATATTTAAATTTCCTCAGTGGTAAATGATGCGTTCCATGTTTATAAAATAGAATATACTTCATATTTTTAACTTTGCAGCTCATTTATAATATCTCTTTAAAAAATATCTCCCCGCAGGCCAAAAAGATTACAAAGATTGCCCTGAGCCGATGCTAGGTATCAATTTATTCCTGCTTTTGTGCCCGTCGGGACAAGTACTCATCGACTTCAGTTTGTGCTACTCACGTGCCACTACACTTCCCTTTCTTTATTTACGGAAGGCAATCGAAAACTAAAAATGAAATGAGGCGTGGTAAATACAATTATGTTGTTGTTTCAGGTCTTCATCGTTGCCGCCGTTCTGGCCGTGGCCGCCGCCAATTCTCCGGCTCCGTACCACCCGACTCCGGCTCCGTACCACCTGACTCCGGCTCCGTACCACCCGACTCCGGCTCCGTACCACCCAACTCCGGCTCCGTACCACCCGACTCCGGCTCCGTACCACCCGACTCCGGCTCCGTACCACCCGACTCCGGCTCCGCACCACCCAACTCCGGCTCCGTACCACCCAACTCCGGCTCCGTACCACCCGGCCCCGTCCTACAAGCCGGCTCCCTACCACCCGGAGTCCCAGTACAAGGAGGAGGCCAGGCCGTTCGCCTTCGACTACGCCGTCAACGACCAGTACACCGGAACCAACTTTGCCCGCAACGAGCAGAGCGACGGTCACAACACCCAGGGCTATTACTCGGTGGTTCTGCCCGACGGCCGTACCCAGCACGTCAAGTACACGGCTGACCACTACGGTGGATACAACGCCGAGGTCACCTATGACGGAGAGGCCACCTACCCCGAGTACCACCCTAGCCCGGCCTACAAGCCCGCCCACTCTGCGACGTCCTACAAGCCCGCCCCCTATCACCCTGCCCCGTCTTACAAGCCTGCCCCCTACCACCCTGCCCCGGCCTACAAGCCCGCCCCCTACCACTCTGCCCCGTCTTACAAGCCTGCCCCCTACCACCCTGCTCCGTCTTACAAGCCTGCCCCGACTTACAAGCCTGTCCATTAAGTCAACGCTGTGTGATAGAGGTTATGACTGATTGTGACCTGAATGCGGTATTTATCATGTTTCGATGAATTCAGCTGTCAATAAATGTGGATGTGCTTGAACTCTTCGTATGTTCATTAGATATGTGTTAGACATGCTGCACTATAGCCTGGTCTAAAAAAAAACACAAGCACCACTTGTGTAGGCCGATACTCCATTTTGACTATACTTTCCACCATTCAACAACGTCGCACTGGTGGGAGGCGTCATTTTGCTCCCCCCCCCCTCCCACTGATATTTTTTTGCAAAATTTAGCTGAGCTGTTTAAGCATCAATTAGCCACATTGTGAGAAAGTTGTGAGCTCAGGTCATCTCAAGTCAGGTCACAAGGTCACGTCAAGTGACCTTACCTCCAAAATGTTTGAGGTCGTGCCAAAGCCACAGTGTTTGTCCGATATATTTGAAACTTACAGAAATGTATATGACCATAAGTACCTAAAATTCATTAATCTCAGATTTTGTATATCGTTAACTTAACCTGGCATTGACTGGGGTCTCAGCCGAACACCATTGACTGGACGAAGGGGGGGGGGGTCATTAAACGCCCCCCCCTGTTATCTTCCGAACCAATAATCCCAGCGAGACTTGCAAGGAGGCATTCAAAAGCTGTCAATGAGACGAAAGTCGAGAATACTAAAAAACGTAAAAGTCAGGTCAAATGTTTGATCACCGTCAGGTCAAAGGTAAAAATCGACGTAATTGCGTTTATGGGCCTTACTTTCCATCCAAAGCCTTTGATTACGACCATTTTCACACAAAGCGCTTCCAAAGGTATGATAAACATCCCGCATGAGCTAAAGTGGGATTGTTGGCCAAGGTCAAGGTCAAGGCCAGGTCACAAAAGGTCACTATGCTCAAAATAGCTACGCAAATCACACAACACATGTTTTATAGATTATGTGCTACGCATAATTCGATAATGATAGTCATTTTACCACCTGACTTCATTTACGTGAAGGTAGTGTCAAATTCAGGTCAAGTTTATGTCACGCAAGGCCAAAATTTGAAATGGATACATCTAAATGAAAAGGACATGTTTTTAAATCAGTGCTGTTTCGGAAATACAGTGCTGACATTTTTTATATATATAAATTTAGTCCGAATGTTTTGTGTGGATGGATTTCCGAAGTCAGGACCCACGCTATGCAGAGCTTGTTGCGCAGATCCTGATCTCACCACCCGATCGCGCAATTCCTGTTGGCCGGCAGAATTTAGAGACGAAAGTTTTACGTCCCGACATACCTGGACACGGTCCGTCTCGCTCACTGACGTCACCTGACTTTGAGTGTAACCGCTGCCACCGGCCGCAGGCCATCCCAGTCAGGAGCAAATAGCGAGCGCCGAAGCGACTCGAACCCGGGCTGCTACTACTGGGATAGGTCAGAAGTCCAGCATTTTCCCGTTTTTCCCGTCCAGCAGAAGTTCGATTTTTTAGTTGTATTTTTTATTTGTGGGGGTTGAAATCCAAAATTGTCAAACATCAGAGATCACCATGTTGTAGTCTTTGCCATTTGCTATCTTCCGACGTTTTTGATTGTATTCCGCTTAAAATATGGCATTTGTATGGTCTGTTAAAGTTTAGCTGATTTTTGCGTAAAACTCGTGTGGACAAAAATCCCATAGACGCGGAGTCCGAGAGGGGCGTATAAAAAACTCCCCCCCCCCCCTGGCACGAAGAAGGTGTCGTCGAGCACCGGCACGGTGCAGGTTAACAAGATGTAAAGGTCAGTCTGGTGGGACCCCTAACGTTGCCCGTTTCACTTTGCCAATTGAAATTGATAACCAATTCACCAGCATGGCAGAATACACACCTATCGGGACAAATAAATGGACAATGCTGAAAACATTGCAAGAGTGTGTGGATCGAACCCTAAACATCGGGCATTATCCCACGCCCCGCTGGGGGGGGGGGGGGGGTGGGGGGTGCAGAATCTGCCCATTCCAGATTTCTCCATAACTTGAAGACTGTGATAGATATCGACGTCAAGCTTTCAGTACATGATGCGAAATAAATTATACGTCTTCTTACAAAATTTTAAAATATATTATCGAGCTCTCTGAGCGATAATGACGCTTAATAGCGTCATGTCACACCATTTTTGGTGAAAAAATAAATGTTTGAAGATTCGCCAAACATCAAGTTTTGAAGGAAATTGCAAATTAAAAACATCAAGAGGAATAAATTGAAAATGGCACTATTCGCGCCAACCCCCTCCCCTACCCCCTCCCCACCCCAGTCAATGACGGGTTAAGGTTGTATAGTCCTGTATGGAAGACTAATTCCTGAGTGAGTCTTGTTTGCATAAATATGCTAAGCCTGGCGTTAACCCTATTTGTAACAGGCTCCTGGCTACCCCTATTTGTAACAGGGGGGGGGGGGGGGGGCGGATTCCGCCCCCCCCGGAGATCTCGAGATCTACCCGTCCGATTTTCAAAAATGAAACAGCGTTTGGTTCCCCTCAACACGATCTACATTTCTAAATAGTAAAAAAATCTAAATTTTTGATAGGGGAGCAACAGGGGGGCAGAAACCACAAAGTTTAGTGGTAATTTTGATCCAACTTGGCTTTCATGTTTATCGACCGATTTTAACACAATTAATACGAATCGATAGAGATTGAATTGGAAATTGATATATGACAGTAGCGTTTGAAAATTCAAAAATCATAGGCGTGTGCAGGTCACTCAATATGGGGGTGAAGTAAATGCGTAATAAAACCATTTTTTGAAGTTTTTTTTTAAGAAATGAAATAGTATGTGATTGTTACATTAGGCAAAACAGTTAAAAATCATATTTTTTTTTGCCATAGGCGGTACCAGGTTAGTGAAAAAGGGGGGTAAAATTGGAAAAAATATTAACCGCAGACAAGTTGCTACCCAGCACTATAAATATGTTACTGATCGTAGATAGTTACTTTTTGCATGTTGTACTTCATAATAGGCGTATCCAGGATCCAAACTGGGGCAGCTCAATACCGTTTGATAAGTATATTATCCGCTATTATGATACTAACTAGTCAACAGTGACTATTTCACTTACAACTTCAATTAACATTGCTTACCCCCCTTTTACCCTACCTGGACTCGCCTATTATCTTATAATCGTTCGTAGAGTAGTCTGTGGTGCGTGTTTCATCTGAAAACTACAGTATGTTATGTCATTGTACGCCCATGCCTCCTTGCAATAATATGACCCCCTTTTTTCCATTCCTGAGCGCGCCTCTGCAAAAAATGACTTTATTCCCTTTCCTGTCCTCATATGTGCATATATAAGTATAAGCTAACCGTCTATTGCGTCGTTATCGCTGGCATATCGTCATCACCAAGCCAGTCACCCCCCTTTTCATGTGCCTGAACACGCCCCTGAAACTCTATATGTAATAAATTATGCAACTAATGGAAGCAGAAGCTATCTTTTACATCTTGATAACTATAAATGCCTCTTACATTGCTCTATTTGCTTCCCGCCAAGCATTGAATACTTCCTGGAAACCCCCCCTTTTCAAGCCCCTGACACCGCCTCTGCCATTCAATTTGTATGATATTTCATTAACATCAACTAATTTGCACTTGTTGCAATCACCGTGAACCGATGTAACTCCTTCATACTTGAGGCAGTTAGGAAGAAACCGTGAAGATCGCATTTCCGTATTATCGCCAAATATCGCCTCCGAACCCACCCAAAATTGTACCCTGGAACCGCCTCTGTTCAGGTTAAGAACTCAAAATTTTGACTCCAAATGCGGTATTAAATTCTATTGAAAGTCCCAAAATTTAATGGGCCTGCTCCCTGCCGTTCTGGAGATATCTGCGAAAAACATGAGGGGGGGGGGGGGGGGCGGAATCCGCCCCCTGTTACAAATAGGGTTAAGGTGCGAGTACAGTTGTGATTGCTACTCAGACATTTTCATCTCTTCAGATAGGCCTACAGTATGTGATTTCCCCCCCCCCCTCCCACTGCCTTTTTAACCCTATTAACCCTATTCCCTACGGGGGGATGGGGGGTCAGATTCTGCTCTCCCGGTGAAGTTTCGCTTGCCGCTCCCAAACCGTAGAGCCCAGAGTGTTGAAACTTTGTAAACTTTCTTATAATTAATTTACACATGTTGTGTCAAAATTGGAACAACATCGTCGCAGTGGAGGCATTGGCAGGCCCTTGCCTTTGGGAGTCAATCTTCACACACTCCACTTTATATACGTCTAAAAAAGGAACTTGTCTGTGATATTTCAAAGATCTTTACATTTCAAGCAATACAAACGTGTGTTACATGAAAATCGGTCACACCGCATGCCCACATGACCTTTCAATACACAAACAAAAGTTTCCCATTTTCCCCCCTGGCTCCCCCTTTTTGAGCACAAAGAAATGTTGGTGTCTATAAATAAATATATGTTTATGACAAGTCGAATGGCGTTTGTACCATCAAAAACTACCTGCGGTTTTCGAGATCTCTGAGGGTCAGATTTTGCCCCCCCCCCCTGGTCAGGAATAGGGTTTAACCCTCCCCCTACGGGAGCTTTTTCGCCTTCGCCCTACGGGGGGGGGGAGCTGACAGGCCCTCCTGTTAATTTCCAAAACAAGAAACTTAGAGCAATGTGGTAAGAACCAGCATGTTGCTTGTCATGAGAAGAATCTAACCGAATTATATTGTTAGGTGTCAGGTCAACGGATGACCTTCCAGGTCAAGTGAATGACCTCGGCTCGACACGTCCAGAACAGACTTGTCAACGATTCAATGTGAATCGACTACTTTTGATTGAATCATTCTTATTTCGCTTATTTCAAATGAATCGCTCATGAATCGATTCACTTCATGCGCAAACCTGTTGTGAGTCACCGATTGAATCATTCATACAGAGAAAATAGGCTGATTGAATCATTCATTGCGCGAAGAATCGTTCTTTTTTGGTCGAACAGCATAAAATATCCACAAAATATGCCAGCGGCCCAGCATTCATCTGTGCCCTGTGGACACACCAGGCACTTATTGGCCAATTATATGAACTCTGTGTCCTGAGCTGTGGCCTGTAATTCATTTGTGCGTGAAGAAAGCGAGGCTTTGTGTCCAACTCCAGTGGGCACAAAGCCACTTCAATCAGCCCTAACCTAACTAGGCACCTTGGTACTGGTAGGGTTAAGGTTTTCTGGCGCAGTACTACCCAAGTACTTGGATAAGGTACCTAACTCATACTTTGGTTCATAAACCACACAGTACACGCACACCTTTTTCACACGAAAAATCCTCAAAACGCACCCACTTTTTCCTAAATCCTAGGGGCTATACCATATCCAAAGCTAAATCATAAGCAAACATTTGCAAGCTTTGGCCCAAATATCACTGTCTCATTTGCGGCGCAATTTATTTCACATCATGCTTTATAAAGAATAATAATGCAAAATTTAAATAAATGTTCTATTCGCTTAAAAAGCGAAACGTCAAGCATTAATGTTTTGGAACTTGAAATTTGCTATTATAATAAATATTATAAATATAATTGTACAATCTCACCACTGTCCTATTTGAGCATATTATAGAGTTAAGGGGCTCATGATGGCATCTTTGTCGTCGCGCCACTTTAGCCCACGGCCCACTAACCCACTGAACTCTATAATAACTAACCGCCTATTTTATGATTCGATGACGTCATTTAAATTTCTGCAGGGTTTTTGAATAACTGCAAATATTCATGAGAGCTGTCTGGCATAGTTTAAATGTTTTATTTATATTTGTATTTAAATTTTAGGTATTTTAAGCAGCAATTACTTGTCAGTTATCAAGCAAGGTATGGATAATTTTTAATCAATAAACAATCAAGTATATCGATGTGATTAGTGTTTACTGATGACGTCATTTTATCTGCCCTTTTAGTTTACTCTCGGGATGGTAGGATCATATGTAAGGCCTTGATAAAATCACGCCTCTAAACAGTAAACACGCAGTGTTTATTATGGGCTATTCCAAGGTCTTCTTATAAGTTATATCCTGTTAATTATATCTCGCCGACTTCTAAGTTATACATACTGATACCCTGTGAGTGGAAATATTCATTGTGGTGTAGGCGGACTCGGGAGTCTGGAATCGGGACTGAAAATAGCTGCCAGGCTATTCAAGTTTATTAGTATTTCTTATTGTTTTGTTTTCTCGCATGGGGAGGTTAGGTACATGCTTCTTACTTAGGTGTTTCAGTCTTTTCAGCACATGCCTAAGATTCATATTATAATGCCTGACTAATAATAGATAGATAATAGATAGATATACTTTTATTCTGGACATTATGTCCATTCTCACAGGGTAGCATTCATTCATACAGCACATCAGTAGGGTTACAAGCTACAGCACATAATAAGGTTACTTGTCAGTTCCATTTATTGCATAATTTATTTACTGCATCAATGATCAGAATCAGCGATGTCAAACGACTGCTGCTGCACAGCTGATTAGCCAACAAATTAGTTTGTGTTAATGTGTTTCACTAATGTGTATCGGCATGTGTGTGTGTGTGTGTGTGTGTATGTGTATGCGATGTTTTATTTGTATAGGTCTCCTCATGCAATTATATAGACCCATGAGGGTGCAAAATAAACTATTATTAATATTATTATTATTTAGTTAATATTATTTAAGCATGCATTGATTCAGCGATTCACATACACATTGCGAGTCATTGTGAATTAATCATTCATGAGGCACACATATTAGCTGTGAGTCACTGTGAATCAACTCACCAGCGTTAATGTTGAGTGATTGAATCATGATTGAATCATTCATTATGGTTTGTGAATCACTGTGAATCGACTCACCAGCTTTAATGTTGAGTGATTGAATCATGATTGAATCAATCATTATGGTCCGTGAATCACTGTGAATCGACTCATGACAAATATGAATCATTGACAAGTCTGGTCCAGAACAGCGATTTGGCTTCGTCAGAAATATCCAAATTGTAAATTGATAAATGTTAATCAAAAGTAATTTTCCTAGATCAGTTTTTTTCTCTCAGAAATACAGAAAAGGTAATTATTTGTTCGTATCTTGTCAAAAAAGGTCCAAAAAAGTATAAAAAGGACGTCATGAGTTTCTTACACGTAGGGAGCCATCACTCAGTACACAATAGAGATATTGCTTTGAAATTTTGTTTGGGACACACACGACACAAAATTTTGGGACACAACATTTTGTCCATACTCAGTTCTCTCACATATTTTCCGTTTCTTTTTAACATCTTTGAAAATGTTGATTTTGTGTTGGTTCCCTCCCCCCACAAAAAATAGGGGTCAAACACCCAATATTTCAGAAATCTGAGATTGCCACTTTAAAGAAAAGGTCATTTTGTATCTTCGGTGAATTGTGTTTGCATTTTACTTCATAACTGTTTTCTACGATTTTAAAAATATTTGTTACAAATAGGGTGAGGTGCTTCGAAACTGGTTTCATATTATCGAGAAAGATTTCGGTAAAATATAGCAGGAGTTTAGGCCGAAAATCGGTAATACTGATGCCAAAATACCCACCCAAAAAAAGAAGTACTGAAGCTGAAGCCCCCCCAAAAAAGCCACTGGAGCCAAAATACAATATGGTGGTAAAAATGGCTACATGCCAGCCGGGCATCTGTTAACAACACCGAATTATTACTAAGATGTCACTATAAGTTATTATTACATATTTAAATACCAATTAACATTGTTCAATGTTTACTAATAACTAATGCTACAAATGATTATATCTTAATATTCAAACCAACAATGCACACAAACACAAAACATCAATATATGTTTCAACAAATATATAACAGCGTTATTTAGCAGAAACACTATGCAAAAGAGGGCATTAAATATATTTATATTAGCGGAAGCTGTCAATTTCCTTCACTTTGTGCGCCTTTAAGTGGACGGTGTATTCAAACCTATGTCATTTTAAAATCGTTGGGAACATTTCGTCCATTATCTGGGCCACCAGTGTACAGTTAATTATGTGGTGTGTAGTTAGGGCGCTGGATCATTGATGGGTGCGGCCATGAGTCGACAGTTGTTTAGCGCTCGGCAGTACCCGGTGGTCGTGGGAGGACGTGACCTTAACCGCGAGCCTTTCGCGGCCGGCGCATAAAAGGCCCCGCCCGGTGTGAATTGGCACCAGTTGCTTCCCTCACTCGGACAGCAAACCAGCCAGCATGAAGGTAAGAAAGTGGGCACAGCGTTTGAAATTCTGTACCGCCAGCATGTTTCCCTGGGTAATGCTTGTGTGGTGTTTTGAGACTACCGTTGTCAAAAGAGAAAGCCATACGTGATTTACGTATCAATTGCATTATTATTTTGACTACTGCTGACTTCCTTTTTTTGATACTGTCATGGCAGAAAACCACTTTTACATATCGGCTTCCTTATATTTACATTGCCTCAGCGGTAAATGATGCGTTCCATCTTTATAAAAATAGAATATACTTCATATTTTTAACTTCGCAGCTCATTTATAATATTTCTTTAAAAAATATCTCCCCGCAGGCCAAAAAGATTGCAAAGCTATCCCCGAGCCGATGCTAGGCATTAATTTATTCCTGCTTTTGTGCCCGTCGGGACAAGTACTCATCGACTTCAGTTTGTTCTACTCACGTGCCACTACACTTCCCTTTCTTTATTTGCGGAAGGCAATCAAAAACTACAATGTAATGAGGCGTGGTAAATACAATTATTATGTTGTTTCAGGTCTTCATCGTTGCCGCCGTTCTGGCCGTGGCCGCCGCCAATTCTCCGGCTCCGTACCACCCGACTCCAACTCCGTACCACCCGACTCCGGCTCCGTACCACCCAACTCCGGCTCCGTACCACCCAACTCCGGCTCCGTACCACCCGACTCCGGCTCCGTACCACCCGACTCCGGCTCCGTACCACCCGACTCCGGCTCCGTACCACCCGACTCCGGCTCCGTACCACCCGACTCCGGCTCCGTACCACCCAACTCCGGCTCCGTACCACCCGACTCCGGCTCCGTACCATCCGGCCCCGTCCTACAAGCCGGCTCCCTACCACCCGGAGTCCCAGTACAAGGAGGAGGCGAGACCGTTCGCCTTCGACTACGCCGTCAACGACCAGTACACCGGCACCAACTTCGCCCGCAACGAGCAGAGCGACGGTCACAACACCCAAGGCTATTACTCGGTGGTTCTGCCCGACGGCCGTACCCAGCACGTCAAGTACACGGCTGACCACTACGGTGGATACAACGCCGAGGTCACCTATGACGGAGAGGCCACCTACCCCGAGTACCACCCTAGCCCGGCCTACAAGCCCACCCACTCTGCGACGTCCTACAAGCCTGCCCCCTACCACCCTGCCCCGGCCTACAAGCCTGCCCCCTACCAACCTGCCCCGGCCTACAAGCCTGCCCACTCTGCGACGTCCTACAAGCCCGCCCCCTACCACCCTGCCCCGTCTTACAAGCCTGCCCCCTACCACCCTGACCCGTCTTACAAGCCTGCCCCCTACCACCCTGCCCCGTCTTACAAGCCTGCCCCCTACCAACCTGCCCCGTCTTACAAGGCTGCCCCGACATACAAGCCTGTCCATTAAGTCAACGCTGTGTGATAGAGGTTATGACTGATTGTGACCTGAATGCGGTATTTATCATGTTTCGATGAATTCAGCTGTCAATAAATGTGGATGTACTTGAACTCTTCGTATGTTCATTAGATATGTGTTAGACATGCTGCACTATAGCCTGGTCTAACAAAAAAACACAAGCACCACTTGTGTAGGCCGATACTCCATTTTGACTATACTTTCCACCATTCAACAACGTCGCACTGGTGGGAGGCGTCATTTTGCTCCCCCCCCCCTCCCACTGATATTTTTTTGCAAAATTTAGCTGAGCTGTTTAAGCATCAATTAGCCACATTGTGAGAAAGTTGTGAGCTCAGGTCATCTCAAGTCAGGTCACAAGGTCACGTCAAGTGACCTTACCTCCAAAATGTTTGAGGTCGTGCCAAAGCCACAGTGTTTGTCCGAGATATTTGAAACTTACAGAAATGTATATGACCATAAGTACCTAAAATTCATTAATCTCAGATTTTGTATATCGTTAACTTAACCTGGCATTGACTGGGGTCTCAGCCGAACACCATTGACTGGACGAAGGGGGGGGGGGTCATTAAACGCCCCCCCCCCTGTAATCTTCCGAACCAATAAGCCCAGCGAGACTTGCAAGGAGGCATTCAAAAGCTGTCAATGAGACGAAAGTCGAGAATACTAAAAAACGTAAAGTCAGGTCAATGTTTGATCACGGTCAGGTCAAGGTAAAAATCGACGTAATTGCGTTTATGGGCCTTACTTTCCATCCAAAGCCTTTGATTACGACCATTTTCACACAAAGCGCTTCCAAAGGTATGATAAACATCCCGCATGAGCTAAAGTGGGATTGTTGGCCAAGGTAAAGGTCAAGGCCAGGTCACAAAAGGTCACTATGCTCAAAATAGCTACGAAAATCACACAACACATGTTTTATAGATTATGTGCTACGCATAATTCGATAATGATAGTCATTTTACCACCTGACTTCATTTACGTGAAGGGTAGTGTCAAATTCAGGTCAAGTTTATGTCACTCAAGGCCAAATTTGAAATGGATACATCTAAATGAAAAGGACATGTTTTTAGATCAGTGCTGTTTCGGAAATACAGTGCTGACATATTTTTATATATATAAATTTAGTCCGAATGTTTTGTGTGGATGGATTTCCGAAGTCAGGACCCACGCTAAGCAGAGCTTGTTGCGCAGATCCTGATCTCACCACCCGATCGCGCAATTCCTGTTGGCCGGCAGAATTTAGAGACGAAAGTTTTACGTGCCCGACATACCTGGGCACGGTCCGTCTCGCTCACTGACGTCACCTGACTTTGAGTGTGACCGCTGTCACCGGCCGCAGGCCATCCCAGTCAGGAGCAAATAGCGAGCGCCGAAGCGACTCGAACCCGGCCTGCTACTACTGGGATAGGTCAGAAGTCCAGCATTTTCCCGTTTTCCCGTCACTACACTGAGCTCGT
>JAXIVJ010002153.1:77500-116692 GCA_036785665.1 Chirona hameri | reverse complement strand
ATATATATATATATTCAAGCAAAATTAAGGATACGTGCCAGCGACGGGAAACGTTCGATAAGTTCTCACTAAACAAGACGCATTTGCGGTTGGAATTGATTAAAAAATCACGCATTTCTAAACACACTCATTACATTTTAATGCTCCTCCATAGTGGGACATATGTTGCATCCCTTTTGCCTTTGCAATTGCATCACATGCATAGCCTTTTAGTTGCCTCCTATCTACACGTTATATTGTGAAGGGTTATGATACCCGAATGATCACATTGAACGTTCATATAAGGGCGCCTCTGCTGAATTAACACAGCTTCCAGCTCTCTCAAGCGTTCCCTGTTTGCCTCATGTGCCAGAATGATTGTGTTGTCGACGAGCTCATCCCTGGTTATGCTCCTGCCATGCTGATGCTTCATGCGGTTTTGGATTTCACCACTCTGCTTATGAAAAGTTAGTCTCTTCGTTAACCCGTGCACTGCAGGGGTATGTGCCGAACACAACTGCAGGGGGTGATTTCCGCCCCCCCCCCCCCCCGTAAGATCTCGAAAACTACGTAACGCAGTGAAAAGCGGAAAACGGCATTTGATAGCTTGATACATGTTCTATTGAAAGTATTGCCGTATTGTTTAGGTCAGGTCAAAATTGAGGTCACCAGAGGTCATCAAAGGTCATATTTTCCAGTTCTTTCCTGTTTTAGGACTTCGCTCCAGAAATATCCATATACGGATATATCTCGGAAACTATGCTAGTTAGAAGAAGACAAAAAGCAAACGTCAGCCAGTAAAATTTTTAATCGACAAGGTGTCCTCAAATTTGATCTCAGGTCAATATTTGAGGCTCCAGAAGTCAAAAAAGGAAAAAATTATGTTTTTTTTGCCAAATCGTTTTTCGCTATTAACTTTGCATTAAATAAAGATAACGGACAACTTTTATTCCATTGTGTTTATCTAGTCCAGGCACTTCGAATGATTTACATGGTAATCTTGTTAAGTCAACTTAAAAAAATGACCTCAGGTCAAGGTCAAGTGGTGACCCAAGTAGGGCATGTTGCATATGGGAAGACGTGTCTCGCCGAGATAAACACATTGCTGTCTGTTGTATTTCTCTATCTTCATTATGTCGGGAGTTATTGACACAAAAGTGATGGTGACCTCGCATGACCTCAGCTGACCCCATAGGGGTCACTGAACAAAACTTACACTTGGATCATCAAGAATATCTTATAATAACATGATCCAGAAGTAATTGGACTAATATCATGCATATCCTTGAAATAGGAAGCATTTGTATATTTCCCCATTGACTTATTATGGGGAGGTTACGAAATTGGCCTGACCTTAGGTCACCGATATCAAAATTCCAAGAACTACGAATTGTAAGTACTTATTGCCTCATCACATCCTCTTAGTTTCAAACTGATCGGTGAAAATTCTGGTTTTGGCACAACTGCATATATGTTTGGAGTTGGGGTCACTTGACCTGGTCTGGTGACCTGACCTAAGATGACCCGAAGTTATTTGTTTCCAAAGTGTGCGCAATTGATGTCCTAACAGGTGTGTCAAAACCCGGCGGCGCTGCGCCCCGCCGTTTTTTCGCTATCTGCGAGAAACCTGAGGGGGCGGAAATCAACCCCCCCCCCCCCCCCTGCAGTGCGCGGGTTAATGTGTTCGTAGTGTGACCAATATAGGATACTTTCGGATTATGAGGCTTGCAGTCCTCATGAGAGCATGATAATGCGTATACTATATTGTCGCACTTGAGGTTTGGTTCTTTATATCTGGTTATTCCGCATGATCATATTGGCCGTTCTTCTGCTTTTGTAGTATATGAATAGTTTCACCCGGTTCTTGTCGGTAGGATTTAGATGCTTTTCACAATGTTTGTAAGAACTCACTCACAGTGGCGGATCCGGGGGGAGGTCACGGGGGCATGACCCCCCTCCATGACCCCCCTTTACGAGAAAACACTTTTCAACACCCTTCACGCGGCACGCGCCACGCGCAGTGGTAGTCACCCACAGGAGTCGGCACTGGTTTTAAACAGGTTAGGTTGGATAGGGCTACTCAGCAAAGAAACCCGCTTGTCAATTAGACGTGCGGTTGCAGAGATATTAGCTTCTCAAAAGCGTCGCCACGGGCCGGGTCGGGTCGGGCCGCTCATATTCAGATTTTCCCCATATGCCACGGAAGGACGACCGAGCGCTTCGCGCTCGCTCGTAATCATAAATACTATATAAATATATATTAAAAAATGACACTCTTGGTATATAGTTGATGTCCAGCGGCACCACCACGCCGGTGTACCAGGGGCACCACTGCGCCGGCGTACCAGTGCCACGACCGCGCCGGCGTACCAGTGCCACGACCGCGCCGGCGTACCAGGGTCACGACGGCGCCGGTGTACCAGGGGCACCACCGTACCGGTAGGCGGCACTGTGGGGCGAGGGGAGGCGCCTCCTTGGTACCTAGTGCAGTGCTGCTGGTACCGCAGTGCTGCTTGACTTAAACTGAGCTGGCTGGGACAAATATATATATATATATATATATATATATATATATATATATATATATATATATATATATATATATATATATATATATATATATATATATATATATATATATATATATATATATATATATATATATATATATATATATCAGTTGCTGGCACTAGGTCCCAACAAAATATTGACACTTAATTTGTTTTACGCAAAGTGGGCAGAGCTTGTCATAGGCACTGTACTTAAAGGAAATAGTTCACCTTCAACATTAGTTTTAAACTGAGATAGCAGTTTTGTAGCCCGTGGTGGGAAACCCCTATCTGCAAGTTTTCTTGACTGAAAAGACTCCAGCCGAATATATTTGAGTTTTTGGCGAAAGAATGCGGTGCTGGCGAAAGGATGTTGTACTGGGTTTAGCCCGGGCAGAGGCTATACCATCAGCCAATCAGCTTGCAGCTGGTACTAGCAAGCGATCGCCGGCCGCCGGTTGGCACATCTCCAATGCGAGTCTATCTTTACGCGACTACTTTCAAATCTGATTGGCTGAACCATTGTTTACATTCGCGTGACGTCAGGACTCTGACTCAGAGAGTATGCATATTGCATATAGTTTTGATAAACAATACAAATTTACGACCTTCTGTCCTGAATCGACGCGATATAAGGCCATTTTTGACAATATAAAAAGAAATTGTATTAAAAAATATAATCAAATCTTGTTAGCAAGCGAACCGCCGGCCGCCGGTTGGCACATCTCCAATGCGAGTCTATCCTTACGCGACTACTTTCGAATCTGATTGGCTGAACCATTGTTTACATTCGCGTGACGTCAGGACTCTGACTCAGAGTATGCATATAGTTTTGATAAACAATAAAAATGTACGGCCTTCTGGCCTGAATCGGCGCGATATTAGGCCATTTTTGTCAATATTAAAATAAATTGTATTAAAAAATATCATCAAATCGTGTTTGGTAAAAAAAATCCAAGGTGAACTATTTCCTTTAAAGGAAATAGTTCACCTTCAACATGGGATTTTGAACTGAAATAGCAGTGTTGTAGCCCGTGTTGAGAAATCCTTATCTGCATCTTTTCTTGGCTGAAAAGACTCTCCAGCCAAAGATATTTGACTTTTTGGCGAAGGAATGCGGCGCATATATGATATACCGTACCGTCTGAGAGTGCCAGCACTGGTCTGAGCATGCGCAGACCAATAACGCACACCATAACATTAATAATTTACGACCTTCTGTCCTGAATTGGCGCGATGTAGGACCATTTTTGAAAAGAAAAAAAGAAACTGTATTAAAAAATATAATAAAATCGTGTTCTGAAAATTTGTCCGAAGGTGAACTATTTCCTTTAAGTCCGGTCGGGACGGAACCTAAGATTCACTCGTAGCCATTAAAGGAAATAGTTCACCTTCAACATGGGATTTTGAACTGAAATAGCAGTTTTGTAGCCCGTGTTGAGAAATCCTTATCTGGAACTTTTCTCGGCTGAAAAGACTCTCCAGCCGAAGATATTTTACTTTTTGGCGAAGGAATGCGGCGCATATATGATATACCGTACCGTCTGAGAGTGCCAGCACTGGTCTGAGCATGCGCAGACCAATAACGCACACCTTAACATTAATAATTTACGACCTTCTGTCCTGAATTAGCGCGATGTAGGACCATTTTTGAAAAGAAAAAAAGAAACTGTATTACAAAATATAATAAAATCGTGTTCTGAAAAATTTCCGAAGGTGAACTATTTCCTTTAAGTCCGATCGGGACGAAATCTAAGATTTGCTCGTAGCCATTAAAGGAAATAGTTCACCTTCGGAAATTTTTCAGAACACGATTTTATTATATTTTTAATACAGTTTCTTTTTTTTCTGTTTAAAAATGGTCCTACATCGCGCCAATTCAGGACAGAAGGTTGTAAATGATTGATTTTATGGTGTGCGTTATTGGTCTGCGCATGCTCCATGGCAGTGCTGGCACTTTCAGACGGTACGGTACATCATATATGCGCCGTATTCCTTCGCCAAAAAGTCAAATATCTTCGGCTGGAGAGTCTTTTCAGCCAAGAAAAGTTCCAGATAAGGATTTCTCAACACGGGCTACAAAACTGCAATTTCAGTTCAAAACCCATGTTGAAGGTGAACTATTTCCTTTAAAGGAAATAGTTCACCTTCAACATGGGGTTTTGAACTGAAATAGCAGTTTTGTAGCCCGTGTTGAGAAATCCTTATCTGGAACTTTTCTTGGCTGAAAAGACTCTCCAGCCGAAGATATTTGACTTTTTGGTGAAGGAATGCGGCGCATATATGATATACCGTACCGTCTGAACTGTGCCAGCACTGCATGGAGCATGCGCAGACCAATAACGCACACCATAAAATTAATCATGTACAACCTTCTGTCCTGAATTGCCGCGATGTAGGACCATTTTTTTTAAAAAAAACTGTATTAAAAAATATAATAAAATCGTGTTTTGAAAAAAATTCCGAAGGTGAACTATTTCCTTTAAAGGAAATAGTTCACCTTCAACATGGGTTTTGAACTGAAATAGCAGTTGTGTAGACCGTGTTGAGAAATCCTTATCTGGAACTTGTATTGGCTGAAAATACTCTCCAGCCGAAGATATTTGACTTCTTGGCGAAGGAATACGGCGCATATATGATGTACCGTACCGTCTGAAAGTGCCAGCACTGCCATGGAGCATGCGCAGACCAATAATGCACACCATAACATTAATAATTTACGACCTTCTGTCCTGAATTGGCGCGATGTAGGACCATTTTTGAAAATAAAAAAAGAAACTGTATTAAACAATATAATAAAATTGTGTTCTGAAAAATTTCCCGAAGGTGAACTATTTTCTTTAAAGGAAATCGTTCACCTTATACATTTTTTACCCAACACGATTTGATTATATTTTGTAATACAATTTATTTTTATATTGTCAAAAATGGCATCATATCGCGCCGATTCAGGACAGAAGGCAGTACATTTTAATTGTTTATCAAAACTATATGCATACTCTCTGAGTCAGAGTCCTGACGTCACGCAAATGTAAGAAATGGTTCAGCCAATCAGATTCGAAAGTAGTCGCGTAAAGATAGACTCGCATTGGAGATGTGCCAACCGGCGGCCGGCGATTCGCTTCCTAGCACCAGCTGCAAGCTGATTGGCTGATGGTATAGCCTCTCCCAGGGCTATACCATCCAACCAGTACAACTTTTCAACAACCAGTACAACATTCTTTCGCCAGCACCGCATTCCTTCGCCATAAACTCAAATATGTTCGGCTGGAGAGTCTTGGCAGTCAAGAAAACTTGCAGATAGTGGTTGCCCAATACGGGCTACAAAACTGCTATATCAGTTTAAAATTAATGTTGAAGGTGGACTATTTCCTTTAAGTCCGATCGGGACGAATCTAAGATTCGCTCGTAGCCATTAAAGGAAATAGTTCACCTTCAACATGGGTTTTGAACTGAAATAGCAGTTTTGTAGCCCGTGTTGAGAAATCCTTATCTGGAACTTTTCTTGGCTGAAAAGACTCTGCAGCCGAAGATATTTGACTTTTTGGCGAAGGAATACGGCGCATATATGATGTACCGTACCGTCTGAAAGTGCCAGCACTGCCATGGAGCATGCGCAGACCAATAACGCACACCATAAAATCAATAATTTACAACCTTCTGTCCTGAATTGGCGCAATGTAGGACCATTTTTAAACAGAAAAAAAGAAACTGTATTAAAAAATATAATAAAATCGTGTTCTGAAAAAACTTCCGAAGGTGAACTATTTCCTTTAAAGGAAATAGTTCACCTTCAACATGGGTTTTGAACTGAAATAGCAGTTTTGTAGCCCGTGTTGAGAAATCCTTATCTGGAACTTTTATTGGCTGAAAAGACTCTCCAGCCGAAGATATTTGACTTTTTGGCGAAGGAATACGGCGCATATATGATGTACCGTACCGTCTGAAAGTGCCAGCACTACCATGGAGCATGCGCAGACCAATAATGCACACCATAACATTAATGATTTACGACCTTCTGTCCTGAATTGGCGCGATGTAGGACCATTTTTGAAAAGAAAAAAAGAAACTGTATTAAAAAATATAATAAAATCGTGTTTTGAAAAATTTCCCGAAGGTGAACTATTTCATCGCCGGGAGGAGACAGACATCGCCGGGATTCGAACTGGCCACCCTCCGCATGGAAGCCGGGCATATTAACAACTAGGATACATAGGATTATGGGGGTAGAGGCACTGTGCCACATCTAACCCGGCTATGTAGCGGAAATATCGTCACGCTGCCAGACTGTTGCCAGTCACTGTAGTTATCGCTAGATGTGGCACTTCTTTGTCTATCAAAAAAATTACGCCTGCGGCGACTGGACCAGAGCACCAGTGACGTCGTCGCTAATACAGTGCCGCCCTGCAGCCGATACATGGGGAATCCCGGGATGACATCCCCCTGCTAGGGCTCTTCTGGCTAGTGGGCCTCTCAGAAGGCGCGCGTTTTTGTATTCTAGCGCAAATTAAATATTATTTACTCGGCTAGTGCTCATTGACGGTTATATTTAATTACATCTAAACCTGTATAAACTTAATCGGGAAGATTGCTGGTTGAAGGCCGTTTCTATTTGGATTACGGAGGACTGCAATCTCTCCCACGTGGGGGATATCAATTCAATCTATGTCTGGCAGGGTTGGACTTTTTGCCGGCAGAAAGTTTGTTTTGCCACTTGCCGGATTAAACCGGTTTTTCGGACAAAAGGTGGCAAAAAAATAACTCCCTTATTGCTTTGTTCATAAAATTGTTTGTGAAAGAAGTGCTTATTCCTAAGTTGAAGTTATTGAACCATTGTAAGTGCAATAGGTACCAATTGCAATTGGAATTGGTACCTAGTGCAGTGCTGCTGGTACCGCAGTGCTGCTTGACTTAAACTGAGCTGGCTGGGACAAATATATATCAGTTGCTGGCACCAGGCACTAGGTCCAAAAAAAATATTGACACTTAATTTGTTTTACACAAAGTGGGCAGAGCTTGTCATAGGCACTGTACTTAAAGGAAATAGTTCACCTTCAACATTACTTTTAAACTGAGAGCAGTTTTGTAGCCCGTGTTGGGAAACCCCTATCTACAAGTTTTCTTGACTGAAAAGACTCCAGCCGAATATATTTGAGTTTTTGGCGAAGGAATGTGGTGCTGGCGAAAGAATGTTGTACTGGTTTTAGCCCGGGCAGAGGCTATACCATCAGCCAATCAGCTTGCAGCTGGTGCTAGCAAGCGATCGCCGGCCGCCGTTTGGCACATCTCCAATGCGAGTATCTTTATGTGACTACTTTCAAATCTGATTGGCTGAACCATTGTTTACATTCATGTGACGTCAGGACTCTGACTCAGAGAGTATGCATATAGTTTTGATAAACAATGCAAATTTACGACCTGTCCTGAATCGGTGCGATATAAGGCCATTTTTGACAATATAAAAAGAAATTGTATTACAGAATATAATCAAATCGTGTTGGGTAAAAAATTTCCAAGGTGAACTATTTCCTTTAAGGATACAAAATTGAAACAATTATTGACAACATTTCACTTAAAACGCCTATACCCCGTTCCACTCCAAGTTTGTGGCTGAAGCGCTTTCAGCAATTTGCATTTGCATTTTGCAATTGAACCTAAAATTCCTCATCATATTTGTTTGTGTGCTGTTATTAAAGTGCTTTGGCCGCACAAACTTAGAGTGGAATGAGGTATAGTCCCCATGGAAAATGGCCGGTCTCCAAAAATAATTACACCATTTGATGTGCTCTATCCACCTTGGTCACAACTCAAACTGCTTTTATGTAAGTTTTTTTAGTTTGTTTTGGGAAAGATTGAGACATCATCACAGCAACAAATTACATCAAATATGTTTGTCATTTTCTTAGGATAACCTTTTTAAATTTCAAGTTTATATTTTTAAGTAAATAAACAATTTATTCAGGTGACCCAAGGGATACAAAAATGACACACTTTTAAAGCAATATTGCATCAATTTCTGAGAGAATTATTGAATATCTGGGTGGCTGAAACTTAATTATGAGCCACAATGCACAGATTCATGTGGCATTCATCCCATCATTATTATCCAGTGCTTCATAATTGCCGTTTGTAAATTGGTAATTTTCCCCAATACCATATCTATTGGGCTGGATCAAAATATTGACCGTCAAAAATTGATTATTTGGGCCTAGTGCCAGCAACTGATATGTACAACTATTGAATGTTGTGATGAACAGTATAGAAAGACAACGACTCTATAAGTCAATAATAGGTTTTGAGTTTCTCTTTGGAGAGTGAGTGACACTTCCAATGAATGTAGTACATTGTACATTGAGCACCATGTCAGTATGTGGCAGCGCTGATGCCTTACCATGCTGGTTGAGCAAGGGATTTATCATTCATTTGTATGGGGGAGGTCAGGTCAGGGGTTAAGTCTAATAGCATAGGTATATTAGCCACACAATATATAAGATCATCTGTTTGCATCAAGGGAGACAATTATATAGTTTTGTGTTAAAGAACAGACCTGTCAACAGTTATGATTGGAAGATAGCAGATCAGCTGGTTTGGGTACATGGGTTGAAGTAGGCAACTTGCATCAGCATCAGGCACATAGCCTGGATTTTTCTCATGGGGGGGCAACATCATTGTTGGGAAAAATTTGCTCTGTTTCGTCAGCGGAAAGTTGTAGACAGGGAGGGGCGTCGGGTCGTCACATTTTATCTAGTGTAAACTTGTTTGCTCGGGGGGCATGGCCCCAGTGCCCCCCCCCCCCTTGGCTACGTCCCTGATCAGCATGGTTATTATTGGGTCCACTGTCATTTAAACACATTGTGAAAAATACTTCTATTTTCAATGTAACTTGGAAAGAAACAAAACAAAATATGTTTAAGTTGTTTGAGTTATGCCTGAAAATGCTTAAATTGATCTGGTACACAAATATCAGCTTTGGTTCATTGGAGTTTTTGCCACTTATGGGCATTATTGCCACCAGGGTTTTTTGCCAGCCGGTTTTAACCTGTACAAACCAGTGGCACAAAAAATGTAAATTGCCACCCTGATGTCAGGTCTCAGGATGATTTGATGGTTGGTTTGCCTCACAAATGAGTATCAGATTTGGAATCAGCACTAAAAAACGTTTGAGTGAAAAATGTATGCATGATCTTGTAGTTGAATTCCATGTAAAATAATACAATTTTGATTTGTTTAAACATTGTGTGATATTACACAATAAAAATGGGTACCATTTACCCATTTGGGCTCATAATAACTGAGGAGTTATCACTCCCAAAAACCCATTAACAAACAAAAAGTGTGTTTATTTTCAATGTTTCAGCTAAAGATAATATGTGTTGTGATTTATCATTTATGTTCACTAGACATTTTGCTTTTCAGAAAGTAGGTGTGCTCTTATCATCTTCAAGTATGGATAACTCAGGAAAAAGAGTTAGAAGTTATGTTGGCTGTCTACTGGTATATCAACTGGATGAAAACCACTCAGAGGTGAGATATGTGTGAGTGGGCCACTGTATTTGTCATTAGCAAAGGTTTGCTAAAACCCTTTTGGCTTTCAACTTAGATGAATTTTAATTCATTTTTGGTGCCTTCATAATGCACACATTTTTGTTTTGTATTTGTCCTGGTGAGCATTTGTAATTACTAAAAAATAAAAGCTAATTTTGGTACTCAGCTTAAAATTAGTATACCTTCTTCATCATGAATTCCTTCATCATGAATTCAACACCAACTTGTCCATCTACCTGAAGCCAAGTGATGCCAATATAAATTTATGGAAATGGTAAAGCCTTTTGACAAGTGGTTTACATGTCTCATTTGTCTTATGTTTTCCTTGCACATTGCCCTGCATATCAACAGGATATTTTTCATCTTGAATGCCTCATCTGAAAGCTAAAAAAATCGTAACCTATTGAAAAGTTATCATACCAGTTGCGTCGCCACGGGGGGGGGGCTGGGGAGCCAGGCCCCAGGATCGCTCCGGCCGGAGTCCGCCCCCCCCCCCCCCAGATTCTCAGGATTTTAACATAAGCCCTATGGGGCTCCCCCCCCAAAAAAAACTGGCTGCTCCCCCCCTCACCCACCCCACCCCACCCCTCCACACACACACACTCAAAATTTGTGGCGACGCTACTGTATCATACCCTAGCGTAGACATCTGTATCATCAAGGTAGGATATTCTGCCAAAAGCCTCTCTTACACTTTCTGATGACCTGCTGGCACTGATCTCCAGGAAATATTGATGGAAGAGGTAGCTAAATACGGCACGGTCACGCACGTGCATATCCGCGTTACCAGAGGAAATCAGAGGATGGGTTTCGTCACAATGGACGACAAGCGGTGAGTGTTCTCTAGCTGTGGAGGATACTAATATCGGCTGGGTCAACATATTTCGGCGGGGGGGGGGGGGGCACGGCTCATGTTGGGTGAGTTGCGGCTGGTCACCGTGTGGTGTGTCGCCGTGTGCCGTCCTGTGACGCGGCCTCGGTGTCGCCGTGTCCCGTCCTGTGACGCGGCCTCGGTGTCGCCGTGTGCCGTCCTGTGACGCGGCCTCGGTGTCGCCGTGTCCCGTCCTGTGACGCGGCCTCGGTGTCGCCGTGTGCCGTCCTGTGACGCGGCCTCGGTATCGCCGTGTGCCGTCCTGCCGTGTGCCGTCCTGCGACGCGGCCTCGGTGTCGCCGTGTGCCGTCCTGTGACGCGGCCTCGGTGTCGCCGTGTGCCGTCCTGCGACGCGGCCTCGGTGTCGCCGTGTCCCGTCCTGTGACGCGGCCTCGGTGTCGCCGTGTGCCGTCCTGTGACGAGGCCTCGGTGTCGCCGTGTGCCGTCCTGTGACGCGGCCTCGGTGTCGCCGTGTGCCGTCCTGTGACGCGGCCTCGGTGTCGCCGTGTCCCGTCCTGTGACGCGGCCTCGGTGTCGCCGTGTGCCGTCCTGTGACGAGGCCTCGGTGTCGCCGTGTCCCGTCCTGTGACGCGGCCTCGGTGTCGCCGTGTGCCGTCCTGTGACGCGGCCTCGGTGTCGCCGTGTGCCGTCCTGCCGTGTGCCGTCCTGTGACGCGGCCTCGGTGTCGCCGTGTGCCGCCCTGCCGTGTGCCGTCCTGTGACGCGGCCTCGGTGTCGCCGTGTGCCGCCCTGCCGTGTGCCGTCCTGTGACGCGGCCTCGGTGTCGCCGTGTGCCGTCCTGCCGTGTGCCGTCCTGCGACGCGGCCTCGGTGTCGCCGTGTGCCGTCCTGTGACGCGGCCTCGGTGTCGCCGTGTGCCGTCCTGCGACGCGGCCTCGGTGTCGCCGTGTCCCGTCCTGTGACGCGGCCTCGGTGTCGCCGTGTGCCGTCCTGCCGTGTGCCGTCCTGTGACGCGGCCTCGGTGTCGCCGTGTGCCGCCCTGCCGTGTGCCGTCCTGTGACGCGGCCTCGGTGTCGCCGTGTGCCGCCCTGTGACGCGGCCTCGGTGTCGCCGTGTGCCGCCCTGTGACGCGGCCTCGGTGTCGCCGTGTGCCGCCCTGCCGTGTGCCGTCCTGTGACGCGGCCTCGGTGTCGCCGTGTGCCGCCCTGTGACGCGGCCTCGGTGTCGCCGTGTGCCGTCCTGCGACGCGGCCTCGGTGTCGCCGTGTGCCGTCCTGCCGTGTGCCGTCCTGTGACGCGACCTCGGTGTCGCCGTGTCCCGTCCTGTGACGCGGCCTCGGTGTCGCCGTGTGCCGTCCTGTGACGCGGCCTCGGTGTCGCCGTGTGCCGTCCTGTGACGCGGCCTCGGTGTCGCCGTGTGCCGTCCTGCGACGCGGCCTCGGTGTCGCCGTGTGCCGTCCTGCGACGCGGCCTCGGTGTCGCCGTGTGCCGTCCTGCGACGCGGCCTCGGTGTCGCCGTGTGCCGTCCTGCCGTGTGCCGTCCTGTGACGCGGCCTCGGTGGGGTCGGCGGCTGGCGTCTGACGCCGCGTGCCGGCCGTGTTTCCAGCGCCTGTGCGGCCGTCATCGCCGGCCTGCACCAGAAGCCGCCGTTCAACTGGACCATCAAACTGAACGAGCCGATCGAGGTGCGCGAGCAGCGCATACTCGCCAAACAGGGCAGGACCGACGAGGAGGTGAGACCCGCCCCCATCCGCCCTCCGCTCCGGGCCCTCAGTCGTCTGCCTCTCGCCCCCGCCGTCGCTGCAGAACACCGCTAGTTCACAGTCCACTTGGGATGTGCTTGATAACTATGCTGGGTGCCGTGAAGAGCCCAAACGCCCATTGTATTATAGTGCTATGGCGCTGGTGTAGCTCAGTTGGTTAACCCGCGCCGTGCCGGTGCTCGGCGCCACCTTCGCCGTGCCGGGGGGGGGGGGGGGGGGGGGCGTTTCGACGCCCCCGCCCCCTCTTACTCGACTCCTATGGGACGTAGACAAAAACCAAAAACACCGTTCGAAAGCTAGTCAGAATGCATTTTGAAACTATTTTTTATCAGGTTAATATTGAGGTCACCAGAGGTCAAGTGTCAGATTTTCAAGTTTTAGAACTTTGCTCCAGACATTCCCAGATAGAACAGGAACTATGATAGGTAGGAACAAACGGAAAATGGCAATGGAAACCTCTTGCAAAATGCAATCTGCTTGGTGTCCTCAGATTTGAGCTCAGGTGAATAGTTTAGGCTCCAGAGCTTACCAAATGCCAAAAAGGTTATTTTTAGAAAAATTGTTTTCACATATATCTTTTTACCTAACAAAGATAAGGCAATAATTTTGACGCCATCGTGTTTGCCTCGTCACGGCGCTCCGTATCATGCATGATGATCAGGTTAGGTCAACTTACAAATTTGACCTCAGGTCAAGGTCAAGTGGTGACCCAATTAGGTCATGTTACACAATGGGAGACGTGCCTCGACGAGACAAACACATTGGTGCCAGTTTCACTTCTCTATCTTGATTTTGTCGTGAGTTATTGGCAACAAAAGTGTTGGTGACCTCGGATGACCTCATCTGACCCTGGAAGGGTCACTGAACAAAAATTTAACCTGGAACTTCAAGAATGGCCTATGATAACGTGATGCAGAAGGAATTGGGCTGATATAATTCGTATCCTCAGAATAGGAAGCATTTGATTATTTCCCCATTGATTATTTCCCCATTGACCCGACCTTAGGTCACCGATATTTTTTTTTTTAATCAGATATATGCGTATTGTAGGTACTATTGCTCTTATGAAATCCTGGAAGTACGAAATCGATCGTCCAAAAACTGTGGCTGTGGTGCGACCAGATTTGTTTTGGAGGTGGGTTCAGTGACCTGGTCTGGTGACCTGACCTGAGATGACCCGATGTATTTTTTTGTTACATAATGTGCGCAATTCATGCCCGAACAGCTGCCAAAAACAGCGGCGCTGCGCGCCGCCGTTTTTTCGCAATCCTCGGAAAAACTTTAGGGTGGCGTCTAAACGCCCCCTCCCCGGGACGGCGGCGCGTGTTAACCCGCGAGCTACTGGGGTTTATTTCATAACGCGACTTACTGGGGGGGGCTATTCCCCCCCCCCCCCTCTGATCTCCGGAACTACTGGACCGAATGTGAAAATTCAAACGGCATTCGATAGCCCTGGGGAATTTATCGAGGGAAACATAATATTGTTGACCTCGGGGTCACCGATAACGTCACAGGTCAGGTCAAGTACACAATGTTTGACCGTGTCAAAAGGTCTCGATGGATGGAATTGTCGCGCAAAATTGCGATATTAAACGCATAAGCTGTCGATAAATCGGTATGATTCGTGTGTCTGACACTTCTAAGTACCTTTCTAAGCTGTTTATGACCTTGGGTCAGGGCAAGGTCATCCGAGGTCACGAGGTCAAACTGCAGATTACGGTCATTAGGCGTTTAACACAAATTTATGAGTTTGTTATTCGTCTAGAACGCGAAAAATGACCTTAGAACATTGGTTTTTCCATATAAATAGAAGTAAAAAGCAAAAATGGAAATGCGTTTTTTATGCATAGTAATGCTGTGAGAAGTGGTCGATTTTTGCCATTTAAAGGTCATAACTCGGGTCATTTTTAAAAGATATCTACTTTAAATATGGTACACATATTCACCGCATACGTCTCGATCACAAATATTCCGGTTTTTGGATAATTCTGATTTGTTCTTGAAAATTTTGTTAAAAAAAATGTATTTGGATTTCTCAAAATTTGTAATTAAAAAAACTCAAATCCGAGATAGCAGTTCGATAGCCCGGTCTATTGTCAGTAATTTGATTTAAAACAATTTAGTTTATCTCAAATATCGTACCTTTGACAGCGTTTTCCGCAAACCATTATTTTGCAACAAAACCCGAAGAACATGACGTCACTCTGACGTCATTCCCGGTTGACCTATCATAGCCTCATATTTTTCCTTTTGCCAACATGTGTAGAATTGATGTGAGAGAAGGTACTGCAAGTTTGGTGACGATACCGGTGTTCGTTTAGCAAAATAACGGGAGGGGGGGGGCAAAAAATATCCCCCCCCCCCCCCCCCCGTAAGTCGCGGGTTAAGGCGTGCGCTTTGGAACCGAGAGGTCCTGTGTTCGCGTCTGGCCAGCGGCATACCACCACCCCTAGCTGCGGTCGGCGTGAGAATCGCAACGCTAAGGCCTTCCCGGTACATGCGTTAAAATAAACTCATACCACCACATATTATAGTGCTATGCAGTTAACTATACCCGGCGTATAGATGGTGCCAGAGCTGGGGAGCGCCATCGATAAAACGATCGCCACTATAATTAATCGGAGGGAAGCAGATGTTATATATAACGGCGCGCCAAAGACAATAAACAATCCATGCTAACAATGTTAACCCGCGCAGCGCTGGGGTCTCCATCCGAACGCCCGGTGCTGAGGGGGGGGGATAAATCCTCCCCCGTATCTTCCGAACCAATAACCGCAGCGAGACGCGCAAAGCGGCGATCGAAAGCTCTCAGTGAGAAGAATCTTACGCATATCCGAAATTCTTAAAATAAGGTCACATGTCAGGTCAAGTGTCAAAATTATTATAGTATTTGGGTTTTTGGGCTATACTTTTCATCCAAAGACTTAATTGCAACTATTATCTCACAAAGTGCTCCCAAATGTATAATGCATCTCCCGCATAAGTAAAGGTGAAATTGTAAGCAAAGGTCAAGGTCAGGTCACAAAAGGTCACAGGACTACGAAAGCCATGCGACGCATGTTGTATGGGTTATTTTACACGTAGAATTCGATAGAAGCAACCATTTTCACAGCCTGACCCCATATAATGGCCCTCAGATCAGGGTCAGGTCACAATAAGGACAACATTTAAAATTGATTAATCTAAATACACATTGCATGTTTCTAGACTAGTTTTGTCTTATAAATATGGTGGTGGCATTTATTTGTCTGTATCTGGTCAGTAAAAGGCAAAAAACGCAATTTAAAAAATGACGTCATGAGTTACTTATACTTAGAGCCATAAGTCAGTCAAAAATCAAGATATTGTTTTGAAATTTGGTTTGAGCATCGTTCATACTCGGTTCTCTAATATATCGTCCGGTTTTTAAAAAATCTCATCTTTCATTTTTCTCATTTTTCGGGGTCAAAAATGACCCCCAAATTTTGCAAATCCGAGATAGCCCTTTTAAAGACAATGGTATTTCCTTTATTTTGACGCTTGTATTTGCGATTTGCATCAACACGCTATTTTCTACGATTTTTCAAACATTTAACGCTTTTCCACCAAAAATGACATGACGTCACTAAAACGTCATTATCTCCAAAAAAAATCACGAATTTCAATAAAATTTTGGCAAATTGATGCACCATAAGGTGCCGTAAGTTTCAGTTCGATATCTGTCATAGTTTTCAAGTTATTGAGAAAATCCGGGAGGGGGGGGGGGGGTAAAATTACCCCCCCCCCTTAGCGCCGCGCGGGTTAACAAACCGTCGAAAAGCAAAATGGAGGTTTTCTGACAGCAAAATCGTTTTTCTGGACGTGGTCGATCTTGGTCATTCACTTGACCTGGAAGGTCACCCGTTGACCTGAAACCTAAAAGTTGCATACTGTTAGATTCCTCTCATGACAGGAAACATGCTGTTTCTTACCGCATTGCTCTAAGTTACTTGGTTTAGAAGTAACAGGGGGAGGGCCTGTCAGCCCCCCCCCCCCCCCCGTAGGGCGAAGGTGAAAAAAGTAGGGCGAGGTTTAAAGGAAAATAATGACATTTTCCCAAAGAAATGCCCTTGAAATTGAGAGGTAACAAACTTATATGTAAATCTACTCACATTAAGCATTGAAATGTCTCTAACAAAGTTATTTCAATTTGTAAACGCTTAGCGTTAATAACAATATAACAAACAATATAACAACGCAAACAAATGTTGAAATCACTTAGTTTTTTCCTGACATTGGTCCACATAAGCTCCACCATCATTTTAGCACTACAATTTAAAGGTACGAAAATTGCACTTCACTTTGGTCGCCCAGACACTTGGTATTTCGTCGAAACGATCTAAGTTATTGGCCGTGTTCTTGGCGACATGAGGATTGTGAGGACGGCCCGTTGAACAGTCAGCGACAGGGGATGGGAAGCCTTGGGGAAGGCGTGACGTCATGCTCCAGGGCGTTGAACTGTACTGCGTCACAAGATGCGCGGTACATAACACAATACGGCGACATGCTGACGTCATTGTGACGTCAGCAGTTGCTCACAGCAGCTGCCTCACGCAAAAGAGCACGGCCATTGCCATTATTCTACGTTGAACAGATTGAAACAAAAGCGTCAGATATGTCGCGCTCCCAATAGTGGTGTGAAAACACCGATCATGAACTCCGAAAGAAGTACCTGTTCAACAAAAAAAAAAAATATATATATAAAAAGTTATTTCATTTTTAAATTGAGACAATCAATTTCATAGCATGCATGTTTCATACGATAATGCAGAAAAATAAATAAAAATGTAAATATTTCCCTTTAAAAAGGAATAGTTCACCTAACCACGTGTTTTGAACGAGATAACATAATTATAATGCAGCTAGAAAAATTAAGTGTGATGAAAAATTTATTTAGGGCGCTTAGTGATTTCGACACAGGATGGATAATAATATCGGAATTCGGCGGTTTCGGACTTCCGGAACGGGGCGATCACGGTCTGGTGTTGGATGTCGGTCGGTGCATTCCTGACACCTTGATACCGGTCTCTGCGACCTGTCGCCGCGACCTGTCGCCGCGACCTGTCGCCGCGCCAATACGCGAGCACCCCGGTCAGCTGCCGGTGCGGCGCGGCACGGCTGATCCTTGCCATTGACTGCATTTTGCAGAGCCGGCCTTGAGAAACCACTGGTATGACGTCATACATTGCATGATGTCCATTTCTTCACGGACAGCTTATTGTCCAAACCAATGTCATATCGTTTTGTTTTACTGAAGATCCCATCACTGACAAATTTGAAGAAAACTACGTGAACCCTTATATCCCCTTTAAAGGGAATAGTGAACCTTTAACATTAGTTTTAACTGAGATAGCCAGAATGTTGGTAGTACTGGGAAATCTCTAAATCTGAAGAAAAAATCCTTCCAAAACGACCTAGTTGCTGAGTTTCAACGCAAAAACCGTTGGAGCTATTGGGAGCTATTTAAAAGGGCCAAATCTTGTGACGTTTCGCATACGTCATTAGTGTGATTTCTACCGCACTTCGTTTTCGCTATTTGAACCGACCGCCACTGAATCGCATCATGTGTTCATAAGCTATAAATATGATTGGCCATAACTTTGTCAATTTTCATTGGATTTCCAATTGAAAATAATGCCGACACTCGTCTTGAAAATGCGCATAGTTTGATGGGTCACCTTTGGTGGGTGGCTCGTACCGGTAGCTGCAATAGTACCCGCAATAGAAGCACCTGTAACTGTGTGACTTCTGCTTGTGGTTACAGTTTTAAGTAATTACCTCTGTCAATTGTGAACCGATTTCCAATTGAAAATTACTAATAGTTGCTTCGTGATAAGACACATTTGTTGATTGGTAGCTCGTCGTCGTTCATGAAATATATCGATTAAATTTTGACAAAGTTTGTTTTTTGTTTACGATGAATTGACGCTTAGCTGAAATATTATTGGCTATAACTTTGTCAATTTGCATTGGATTTCCAATTAAAAATAATGTCGACACTCGTCTTGAAAAGGCACATCTTTTGATGGGTGGCTCGTACCGGTAGCTGTAATATTAACTGCACATCCACACATGTATTTACATTCACCACACCCACCGATAAACACACATTTGTGGGTAGGTATATCACATTTATGTATGCACATGAACATTATGGGTATGTGTTCACGCAGCGCCACTCCAACTCTACTCATACAAGGCCATAGTGTACACATTCACACATTTTCAATCGCGACCAATATACTCCTCGGCGAGTCGCGACCCAGCGAGGTTATAGGGCCTTGCAGCGAAAAAGGTGATTAGTGTTGCTTACATATTCTGATTCAAGGATAGACTTTTGCCGGTATGACGTCACAACTCGTTTTGGTGACTCAAGATTATTGTGATTCGTGCGAGTGTGATTATGATATGTGAAATTGTTTTCAAATTATGACAAATTGGTACTTTTTTCTCGCAAAAACGAATGCCAGACCCGTAATCAGGACACTCGTTTCCATCATTCCACATACTTTTACCAAGGTGCACTATTCCCTTTAAAGGAAACCAATTACTTTGCCGAATCGCTGCGAATGTGCTTATATGCAGGGGCGCAGCCAGGGGGCTGTGGGGGCTAAAGCCCCCCCCCCCCCCCCCCCCCGTTGCGGCTCAGAGGGGCCCATCTCGGGTCTGAAGGGTGCCCACCGTGGACTCTGAAAGGGCCCATTTCAAGCCTGATAAAATCCAATTTAGCCTCAGAAAGCGAGCATCTCAGGTCCAGAAAAGGCCCGTCTCAGCTCTCAGGCCCGGGAAGGGCCCATCTTAAGTCCGGAGAGGGCTCAGAAAGGGTCCATCTCATGTCTGGAAAGGGCCCATCTTAGATTTTGAAAGGGCCCATCGTGAACTCAGAAAAGGCCCATCTCGGGTTTGGAAAGGGCCCATCTTATGCTCAGAATGTGCACATCTCAGGTTTTGAAAGAGCCAATCGTAAACTCAGAAAGGCCCGTCTCAGGTCTGGAGAGGGTCCATTTTAGGCTTTGAAAGTGAGCATCTCAGTTCCGGAAAAGACCCATGTCTGCTCTTAGGCCAAGTAAGGGTCCATCTCAGGTCCAGAGAAGACCCGTATAATTTGGCCCTGAAATGAAAAAAATAGGTCTGGAGAGGACTGGGACAGGACTGGAGAGGAGAGGACTGCCCATCTTTGAGCTGGATGACTGTTTCGGTAAATTCGACCCAGAAAGTCCCCAGGACTGGTTAGGGCTCATCTTACTTACTTACCCTTGAACTCAGACACGGCATGATCAATGATTGCTCACATGCAGACCAGAAAGCAGGAACGTAGGAACGTCACGAAAGGTGGGGGGGGGGGGGGGGGCAGTGAAACTGTGATCTCGTTTTGAGAGTACCCCAACCCCCCTATGGAAGATTTCTTTGCAGATTTGGGCTGTTCTCGTCTTGGCGAACCTTTTCCTTTGGCATCAAAAACTTTTCTCGCCAAGCAAAAATAAAGATTTTAGCACACAAAAAATGGCCGAAAAGTGAGGGGGCCATGCCCCCCCCCCCCCCCCCCCCATGTTCCTACGCCTATGCCAGAAAGTGCCATCTCATCTGGGAAGGGCCCATTAAAGTCGTAGAAAGTCCCCCCCCCCCCTTGAGTCTGGGAATAGTCCGATTTAGGCCCGGAAAGGGCCCATCTCGGGTCCGGAAAAGGCCAATCAGAGGTCTTGAAAGGACCCATCCAGAAAATGGCCATCATCGGCTCAGATGCCTGATGCTGTATTAGTAGATTAACTCTTCGGTTGCGGTTGTATATGGTATGTTTGAAAATATCGAGATCGGTGAACGGCCGAAAAACACTTAAGTACAACGGTAATTCACTAAACCTCATCCGTTTGGGAAACACAAGACGATAACAGAAGCGGTGAATGTCGGGCGTACAAATGGAACATATGAATACCTCGTACGATAGGTCACACAGTTGACATGTATGTGATGAAAATGATAAAGGTATATGCTAGGCAATGAATGACGAAAAACATGGGTAAACATGATAACGCGGTACAGCGACACCTATCGGATACAATTGAAATAATAGTTCACTGTGCGGATCACAGCCGCTATAATGCCCCAGAAAGCTACCCATCTGGCATCTGGGGGGAGGGAGGGAACGGACAAAGGCCCATTTTGCTAACATTGGAGGGAAAATGCCTCCTGCCCCCGGGCGTAGTGGGTTACATTAACCATGCGGCGTCAGGCGTCAGCAGTGTACGGGGAACAGGGCATTGACAAAAATATAAATAAATACAATAAAAATGAGCTGTGGCAGAACAAAAGCCTTGGTCGAATGAATCCTGGATCCGCTTTTGTCATCATGATTCGTGATCCCATTGTTTTTCAGATTTGTGAGTTTTTGTTTTGGTAATTGGTGGTATCCAGTGGTGGGGGAGGGGGCAGGAGGGACAAGTTGCCCCCCCCCCCCCCTCCCAATTCCAGCCGAATTGAACATTAACTCTTTGGCGTTGCATGAAAAGAATATACTTCCAAAAACCAACTTTGCACCCCCCCCCCCCCCCCCCCCCCCCCTCCTAACTATGAAGAGCCCCTGGTGTTGTCACCTCCTCTGCCCCTCCCCTTGCTAGACGGATCCGGGGGGGGGGGGGCAAAGCGGCAATGGCGTTGCCACTGCCCACAGACCAAATAAAATTACTAGAGACAAATCCAAGTACACATATACTTTAATCCGCGCCAGTGCAGGGGGGGGGGGTTGATGCCACCCCCACCCCCGGTTTTTCGGGAATAACTCGCGTAAATATCAACCGATTGCGATGAAACTTTCTGTACCCTACTTGTGAACAATTTGACACATTCTGAATTTGTTAAGTTGTAGGTCACATGACCCGTGACCTTTGACCCGTTTTTCAAGGTCATGTTTGGCGCAACTGGCGTCCCGTAGTATTGATCCTTGTAACTTGTGGAGTTTCATAGTGTGTGTTGTTCAGGAAGCATATGCACAGGTGTTTCCAGGTGACAGTTGTGGTTTCCATTGAGATTGTGACCTCGATAGACCTTTTCAGAGGACAACCGAGGTCACTGACCTCCAATGACCTCATATTACTTTTTTGACTTTGACTTTTGACTTTTGACAGTTTCTAGGACATTTTGTGACGCTGATTTCAAATATGGGATCCATTTTACATAATTATATGTTCCAGTGGGGTCATGCTCCCCAACAGGTCAACCGAGGTCACTGACCTAAAATGACCTGACATGACCTTTTTGAAATTTGGCAGTTGTAGGACATTTTGTGACGCTGATTTCAAATTTGACACCCATTTAGCATAATTATATGCTCATTCGCGATTCTAGCTCGATTAAATTAAATTTGTATGCATTTACAATTTGGTTGAATTTTGTGTCATGGACATGACCTCAGAGGTCACCTAATGACCTAGTACCTTCAAATCCGCCCCCCCCCCCCCCCCCCCCCTGTCGCAAAATCATGGCTGCGCCCCTGCTTATATGGGGTATTCGTACCTGAAAATGTTGAATGAATGGCATTCGTTTGGCTAAATTATCAAGATATATCCCCCCCCCCCAAAAAAAAAACAATTTTTCGAAAGTAATATATTTTGAAAACATACTATTCAATTTCAGTATAGATTGTTTTGGTATTAGTGGGACTAGATTGTTTTCCAAAATTGAGGGTCGCAACCACTAACTAGAACGTTGTTGGGTGCATAAGTTAACTGCTAATTTGGATACCTTTTTATTCAATGCTTGTCAAGGGCACAATCATAATAGACATAGTGCAAGACATATTTTCCATACCATTTCGTCAAAAAAACAATACCGGATTTTGGTGGGGACCGAAATTCGTTACCAAGTACTTGAGAATACCGGTCGTTAAAAGTGTGGAACGCTTATGAACTTTAACTTTAAATACATTTCTGTAGGAATGTTTATATGGAAAATGTGATCAATGTACAATATATTTTGGTCTAGTCTGTCGATTTCAAATAATGACTCCATTTTGTGGGAAAAGGTCCATATTTCCCTTTAAAGGGAGTGTGCCTACTCACATCGCTTATTTGGGGTTATTGACACTGGTCTATAGAGCATAATTTTCTTAATTGACCCATGACTTCGTTTCTCCAGATGCACCCTAGTTGCTGAGATATTCCAAAGACTCCAGGAACTTGCTGGGAGCAAAAAGTTATCGGGTAGACTCCAGAGGGCTTCCGCTACTAGAAGCACTGCAACTATCGATTAAACTGCTAGCATATTATTAGCGCAGGCCAATAGCAATTCAACAAAACAGCTCGTGCACGCTGACAACAGCAGCCGAACAGAAACTGGACGGCCATCATGTTTTTCGATGATGGCCGTTTCAATGATGGCCGATGGCCATTTTTTTAAGAAGATATCAATTTAGAGCTACGAAATTTGCACATAATAAAGTTCACAGTGGCAAGTATGTGCTGTGCAAAATTTGTCTTTCTATCTTGTATGATGTGACCGTAATTGTATTGTCTTATGTGCGCCGTTTTACATAACATCACCATAGTGGCGATCGTTTTATAGATATCGAAACAAAAAATAAGCACAAAAAAACAATATAAGTGAAAATTAAACTAAAGGGGCTCCAGATGTGAATTGCATCATATACAACAATCAAACCAATAGCTACTTACCGTATGAAATATATTTTTGACATTCCAAAACAGTAGGCACACCCCTTTTAAAGAGAGATAATCACATTTTCCACAAAAATGGAGTTAGCACCTGAAATCGACAGACGAGACCAAAATATATTGTAAATTCATTACATTTTGCATATAACAATTCCTACCGATAGATATTTCAAGCCATAGTTGATGAGCATTCCACGCTTATAAGCAGCAGCAAAAGTACTCGGGAACGAATTCAGTAAATTAGCCTCCCTACGCATTGTTATTTATCATGAAGGTATGCAATATGTTTCCTGCACTCTATCTTTTGGGAATATGTGCCAAACTTTTATGAACAATCAACAATCATTTGACAAAAGTGCATTGAAATCGTCAGTTTAACAGTGGCCTTACTTATTTAGTGTCGGCGATTTGTTTATAAGTGCCCATTCAACAACGTTGAACAGATTGATGCAAAAACGCCAGATGTTTCGTTTTACAATAGTGGAGGGAAAATACCGATCATTAATTTTCCCAAACTACCAACTTCGAATGAGGGAATAATTGTATTTAATTCTTAAATTTAGATCACATCATTTTAATACCATAACGATAGCCAAATAAATTGTTGCTAACAAAATCAAAAGGTGATTATCTCCCTTTAACAGTTAACACGCGCCCTGGAGGGGGGGGGGCGAAATCCGCCCACCCCTAATGTTTTTCGAGGATAGCGAAAAAACAGCGGCCGCCGTTTTTTGCATACCTGTTCGGAAATAACTGCCCACATTATGTAAAATTATTGACCCCAGGTCATCTCAGGTCAGGTCACCAGACCAGGTTACGTGATGACTCCACCTCCAAAACGTTTGCGGTCGTACCGCAGCCACATTTTTAGGCCGATCGGTTTCAAACTTGCAGGATTGCATAAGGTCACAGATACCTACAATTTGTTTATCTCGTATTTCTGATATCGGTGACCCAAGGTCGGGTAAATTTCGTAACCACCAACACTGTTTTGTCAATAACTATCGACATAATGAAGATAGAGAAGTGAAAACGGTACCAATGTGTTTGTCTCGTCGATACACGTCTCCCAATATGTAACATGACCTACTTGGGTCACCACTTGACCTTGACCTGAGGTCAAATTTCTCAGTTGACCTAACCTGGTCAACATGAATATGATTCGAAGTGCCTTGACGAGGCAAACACGATGGCGTCAAACGTGTTGCTTTATCTTTATTCGGTAAAAAAAAATTGCGAAAAGAACAGTTTTGCCAAAAAAATAGCCTTTTTGACATTTGATGACCTCTGGAGCCTAAACTATTGACCTGAGCTCAAATCTGAGTACTTGATGTGCGATTCCATTTTTCAAGAGCTTTCGATTGTTGTTTCCCGTTTGTTCTTAGCTATCATAGTTCCCGAGATATTTTTTTTGGGGGGGGGAGTGTTCGAAGCGAAGTCCCAAAACTGGAAAATCTGACCTTTGATGACCTATGGTGACCTCAATATTGATCTGACCTAAACAAAAGACCGATATACTTTCGATAGAGCTTGTCTCGATTTATCTAACGCCGTGTGTCGCTTGTCGCTATGTTGCGTGGTTTTCGAGATAATGGGGGGGAGAAATCCCCCCCCCCCTCCAGGGCGTGTAATTATCAGAGGCCCTCCAGGGCGCGTGTTAAGTAATAAGTATCCTAACCGTTAATGAATGCGAAAATAATTATCTCGCCTGCACAACTTCGAGGTCATTTTTGAACCGGACCTTTTGTTGCAAATCGATTTCTTACGATCAAAGGCAAATTTAAAAGCCCATAAAAATTGCTAAAGATGCAAAAATGCCACCTTAATGATGGCGTTTCAAATCTACAACCAACGACACACCCTACTGAGTGGAAGGATCCATTTTCGTCCATGGCTGCGCCGACCCTATTATTGAAAACTCATCCTGTGTGAAGGGAATCGAAGTAAAAAATAATAATCGAAGGCATAAAAAAACTTTCGAGTGCTCGCTATCTGCGGTCAACTACAAATACACATACCAGATACGATGTTCAATGTCCATTCGTTGCCAACACCTGCCAGCCGGAATCGGAGTCTGTAATGTCTACCGACTCAGACTCCACAGCCCTGGATGCTGCACATGTATTATTATTTTTGTTTTCTCATTTTTTGAAGCATTACCGATGTGTGCTAATCTGAATCAACTGAAGGTTTACATGTGTGATTAACTGTAGTTCCGTGTTCCAGGTATCTCCCGAAGCCCAGGCCAAGGTCGCAGAATTTCGTCAATATGAAGCAGAAGTCAACGACTTAATGTGAGTGAATGAACGATTTGCTTCACTTGTTCTTGGGCACACCTGGTTAATCAATCTGATTGTATTGCGGATGTGCAAAACGGCCATTGGCGATTGCGGTATGGCTTTAATTTCTGTATGTGTATGCTGTAAACATATCTCTGCTTTAAACAATGTTTTCATCATACTAATTCCACTGCTTGAAATAGTCAAGTTCTGGAACTGTCCACTGTCTATCCATATCAACCCTGGTCAATTTGTTGTCATCGAATAAAAAGCCGAAGCCAAAGAGCTGAAAAGAAATTGTGAGACAACAACCAAAACAAAGTTGTGCACCTGCTCCCGAGGCCAAAGCGGAGGCTACCCACTAAAAATGCTACGAACCAGAAGGCAGAGCCAAAGCCAATGCAGGGCAAGTGGGATTCCGTGGAACCGAAGTCACAGCCGAAGCCGCCTTTGTCCTGGTATGTGCAGAACGTCTGCCCCATTGAAGGCCGTGAACTAGCGTCCAAACCTCCTGATTCGCTGTTTGACGTGTCTGTACTGACCCGACCAGGGACCGCCGACCTGACCCGACCTTGGGCGATTCATCTGACTTGACCCGGGCGGCTGACCCTAGCCGACCTGGGACCTCTGACCTGGGGCGGTTAACCTGACCTGGCCCGGTGTGGCTGACCTGACCCGGGGCGGCTGACCTGACCTGACCCGGGGCGGCTGACCTGACCTGACCCGGTGTGGCTGACCTGACCTGGCCCGGGGCGGCTGACCTGACCCAGGGCGGCTGACCTGACCCGGGCGGCTGACCTGACCTGACCCGGTGTGGCTGACCTGACCTGACCCGGGGCGGCTGACCTGACCTGGCCCGGTGTGGCTGACCTGACCTGACCCGGGGCGGTTAACCTGACCTGGCCCGGTGGGGCTGACCTGACCTGACCTGACCCGGGGCGGTTAACCTGACCTGGCCCGGGGCGGCTGACCTGACCTGGCCCGGGGCGGCTGACCTGACCTGACCCGGGGCGGCTGACCTGACCTGACCCGGGGCGGCTGACCTGACCTGACTCGGGGTGGCTGACCTGACCCGGTGTGGCTGACCTGACCCGGGGCGGTTAACCTGACCCGGGGCGGTTAACCTGACCCGGTGTGGCTGACCTGACCTGACCCGGGGCGGTGTCTGGCCAGCCGGCAGCTGTCCAGCTCGCTGCAGCTGGCTGAGGATCCGGCCGGCAGCACCGACCGCCTGCCGCCAGTCGCCTCCCCGGCCCGGGGCGCCCCGCCGCTGCTGCCGACGCCGCCGTCACGGGGCCGCTCACAGCTGCGGGTCTCCGTCGGCAGCAGCACCCCAGCCGGCCAGCAGCTGGAGGTCAGCACCGCGGCAGTGGCACTGGTGTGATGTGGCAATGCATAGTTTGTACTCATCTGCAGCGGCTGGCAGCAGGGCCGTAGCTGGTGGCCAGGGAGCCGCTAAATATAGTACTTATGGACTGTTTTGAGAATACTGTATATTAACACGCGCCCTGGAGGGCCTCTGATAATTACACGTTCTGCAGGATCCCCCCCCCCCCCTCCCTATAAGAGCTACAATAACGAAATGTTTAGGGTAGGGAGGTTCTGTGGGAACTCTGTTTTGTAAACATTTAATGACCCTAGGTCTTCTTCTTCAAGGTCAAATGAGGTCAAATCTGCTAAATTTGGTTTGTTATGCGCTTCTTGGCTTGACATTGTTATGGAACGCAGTGATTGCATGTATTGTATATGACAGGGTTTCGGACTCTGGACCGGTTTTGCGGACACGGGTGTAAAAAAATATGCACATGTCAGTTTTAAACCAATCTTGACGAAATTGGCGTAAAAGTGTTGAAAATTAAGTGGACTTTCATTTGCCATCCTCAAAAGTTAAATATATTTACTCTGAGTATGAATAGTTCAGCGTAAAAGCCGAAAAACACAATAAAACGCGTATTTTAGGGTAAAAAAAAATGGTCGCCCAACTTCGAAGAGCCGTAGCACCACAACCATATGCTTGGCGGAGTTCGCGCTATGCCCATTCTCTTGTTCATTAAATTTGCTTTCAGAGCATATCGGCTTCAATTAGTTCCTCGCATTTTATTTAGACGCTGCGTTGGATCTTAGCCGAACTGACCAGAGTAAAAACTACATTCAAATAGGCCAATTTAGTAACAATTTCCCATAAAACCATTCTGCTACAGCACTTATCCGGGTTCCAAATAGTAAAAATTGGAGATTGAGCGATTGAGCAAAGCCTTAGGAACAAAATGGTGCCATTGTCAATCTTCTGCGAGCTATATTGATTGACTATATTTCTGCGATTTTTATTTTTTTACGCTAAACAACGCGCCGTTTATTTTTTAGCGGTTACACAAAATGTTGCATATCGACCGGTATAATCAGGAGATATTAAAACAAAACAGTGGTCGGGTTTGCGTTTGCGTTTGCGTTTGCGTTTGCGTTTGCGTTTGCGTTTGCGTTTGCGTTTGCGTTTGCGTTTGCGTTTGCGTTTGCGTTTGCGTTTGCGTTTGCCTTTTAGTTTGTGTTTTGCGGTTGCGGTAGTATCGCAGCCACAGTTTTAGGCCGATCGGTTTCAAACTTGCAGGATTTCATAAGGTCATAGATACCTACAATTTGTTTATCTCGGATTTCTGATATCGATGACCTAACCTAAGGTCGGGTTAATTTCGTGACCGCCAACACTGTTTTGTCAATAACTATCGACATAATGAACATAGAAAAGTGAAAACGGTACCGATGTGTTTGTCTCGTCGAGACGTCTCCCGATATGCAACATGACCTGCATGAGTCACCACTTGACCTTGACCTGAGGTCATATTTCTCAGTTGACCTAACCTGGTCAACATGAATATGATTAGAAGTGCCTTGACGAGACAAACACGATGGCTTCAAACGTATTGCTTTTTCTTGATTAGGTAAAAAGTTATTTGCGAGAAGTTTTGCCAAAAAAAATAACCTTTTTGACATTTGATGACCGCTGGAGCCTAAACTATTGACCTGAGCTCAAATCTGAGGACACCAATTACGATTGCATTTGTCAAGAGCTTTCGATTTTTTCCCGTTTGTTCCTAGCTATCATAGTTCCCGAGATATTTGGGGGTGTTCGAAGCAAAGTCCTAAAACTGGAAAATATAACCTTTGATGACCTCTGGTGACCTCAATATTGACCTGACCTAAAAAAGACCCAAATACTTAGATAGAGCTTGTCTCGAGCTATCTAACGCCCGTTTCCGCTTGTCCCTACGTTGCGTGGTTTTCGAGATCATTGGGGGGGGGGGGCGAAATCCCCCCTCCAGGGCGTGTAATTATCAGAGGCCCTCTAGGGCCCGTGTTAAAGGGAATAAATAGGTCACCTTGAAATTTGTCTTGAAATTTTGCTATATGGGGTATTTCGAGCTGAAAAAAACTAATATGGCACTTGTTTGGACGATAGATGGATATCCGTCGAAAAATAGGCATGTTTCTCTTTTCTCCTTCATGGCCATAAAAAAACTTCCTGATAATTATGATGGCATGCATATGGTAGCTTGGATATGGAAACTATTGCACATAATAACGACGGACTTTAGGCATATATACGCAGGCTGCTTGTAACGTAAACAAGAGGACCCGAAACAAGTTTCGGGGAAATGAAACTTCTTATAAAAGGGGCCCACTAGTCCTGTGTCGAAATTGCTTAACTTAGGGACCTAGTTTTTTCACACAACCCATGCTTCGATATACTCTACAAATCTGATATCTCAGTTCCAAGCCCCATGTTAAAGGTGAACCCTTTAATTCCCTATTCCCTTTAACCTTCGCCCTGATCACTGATGGGGGTCATTTTGACCCCTCTGACGTTTTTTTTTGTTTCTGGAATAGCGGGAAAATGGCGGTGTTGCCAAATTTGGCACATCTGTTTGTGCATCAATTACCCACATTGTGTGAAAGGTTTGACCTGAGGTCATCTCAGGTTTGGTCGCCAGGTCACATCAAGTGACCTTACCTCCAAAATGTTTGTGGTCGTGCCCAAGCCACAATGTTTGTCCAAGATGTTTTAAACTTACAGGATTTCATGTCAGAAGTACCTACAATTCTTATATCTCTGATGTAAAAAAAAATATCGGTGACCTTAGGTCAGGTCAATTTCGTGACCTCCCCATTATAAGTCGATGGGAAAATATACAAATGCTTCCTATTCAGAGAATATGCATTATATCAGGTCAATTCTTTTCTTTCATAATCATGTTATTTTAGCTCATCCTTGATGACCCAGATGCAATTGTTGCTCAGTCACCTCTGCAAGGTCAGCTGGGGTCATCTGAGGTCACCAGCACTTTTTTGCCAAAGCTTGATTGAATAAAGGTGAAGACTTGATTGAATAAAGAGGAAGATGAAGATGAATGTGTTTGTCTGTGGAAAAAAATGTGCAAATGTTTTTGACTGTGTTTGTCTCGTTGAGTCGCGTCACCCCATATGCAACATGACCTATCTGGGTCACCAAATGACCTTTCCTTGAGGTCAAATTCTTAAGTTGATCTCTTAACCCGGTCACCATCAATATGTTTCGAAGCGTCTTGACGAGACAAACACGATGTTGTTAAAAATCATTGCTCTATCGTTATTAGATAAAAAGTTATTTATGAAAATGTTTTTGGAAGAAAAGGGCATCGTGTCCTTTGGTGGCCTTTCGAGCCTAAACTATTGACCTGAGCTAAAATTTGACGATACCAATGGCGATTGCATTTTTCAAGAACTTTCGATTGCTTTTTGTTTGTTTGTTCCCAGCTATCATCATAGTTCCCGAGATATTTGGGGGTTTCTGGAGCAAAGTCCTATACTTGGAAAATTTGAACTTTGATGACCTCTGGTGACCTCAATATTGACCTGAGCAAAAAAAAAATCCCGAAGTATCTTCGAATGCCCTTGTCGAGAGCTTTCTAATGTTTTGTTTCGCGTCTTTCTAACCCCTTTTGTTTTTAGTTAGTGGGGGTCATTTTGCCCCCACCCCCACCCCACCCACCAGGGGGTTCAGAGTTGTCTCAGAGCCCCCCACCCCAGAGGCCTCTGAGACAACTCAAAATGCGTAAGATACTGCTATACATCCCCAGATGGATACTGTTAGTTGGTCCATGCAGGCCAGCGTGAGCAGACAGTTGTACTACACCTGTTACGATCGTATTAGTCGTTCGGCGTAATTGTTTGGACGGTGATGTTGACAAATGTCGCTCAGCAAAGGTGGTCTGCGTCTGGAATTAAAATGTATCAGCTAAGCAACACACGCTGATCGAGTTATTTGTCACTCGACAAAATCGACGATCGAAAATATGATTGGGCTTGGTCTATAGTGTATACCAGTTTCCGTTGTTAATTTGTGACCCCTGGTGCCGCGTGTCCGTCTGAATTTGTGTGACCCCTGGTGCCGCGTGTCCGTCTGAATTTGTGACCCCTGGTGCCGCGTGTCCGTCTGAGTTTGTGTGACCGCTGGTGCCGCGTGTCCGCCAGACGGGGGTGATATACGAGGCGAGGCTGCAGGGCCGCGCGCTGCGCCCCTGCTCGGTGTGCGGCACGCCGACACTCGGCCACTGTAAGCGCTGCAAGGTGCGCTACTGCTCCCGTGCCTGCCAGATCCAGGACTGGGATATACACAGCGTCGACTGCCGGTGGGTCACACGACACGGTACGGTACGGTACGGTACGGTACGGTACGGTACGGTACGGTGCGGTACGGTGCGGTACGGTGCGGTACGGTACGACACCACACGGTACGGTACGGCACGACACGGCACGACACGACACCACACGGTACGGCACGGCACGGCACGGCACGACACGGCACGACACGACACGACACGACACGACACGACACGACACGACACGACACGACACCACACGGTACGGTACGGCACGACACGGCACGATATGGCACGACGGCACGACACGGCACGACACGGTACGGAATGGTACGGAATGGTACGGAACGGTACGGTACGGAACGGTACGGAACGGTACGGAACGGTACGGAACGGTACGGAACGGTACGGAACGGTACGGAACGGTACGGAACGGTACGGAACGGTACGGAACGGTACGGAACGGTACGGAACGGTACGGAACGGTACGGAACGGTACGGAACGGTACGGAACGGTACGGAACGGTACGGAACGGTACGGAACGGTACGGAACGGTACGGAACGGTACGGAACGGTACGGAACGGTACGGAACGGTACGGAACGGTACGGAACGGTACGGAACGGTACGGAACGGAACGGTACGGAACGGTACGGAACGGTACGGAACGGTACGGAACGGTACGGAACGGTACGGAACGGTACGGAACGGTACGGAACGGTACGGAACGGTACGGAACGGTACGGAACGGTACGGAACGGTACGGAACGGTACGGAACGGTACGGAACGGTACGGAACGGTACGGAACGGTACGGAACGGTACGGAACGGTACGGAACGGTACGGAACGGTACGGAACGGTACGGAACGGTACGGAACGGTACGGTACGGAACGGTACGGAACGGTACGGAACGGTACGGAACGGAACGGTACGGAACGGTACGGAACGGTACGGAACGGTACGGTACGGTACGGTACGGTACGGTACGGTACGGAACGGAACGGTACGGAACGGTACGGAACGGTACGGAACGGTACGGTACGGAACGGTACGGAACGGTACGGAACGGAACGGTACGGTACGGAACGGAACGGTACGGAACGGTACGGAACGGTACGGAACGGTACGGAACGGAACGGAACGGTACGGAACGGTACGGAACGGTACGGAACGGAACGGTACGGAACGGTACGGTACGGAACGGAACGGTACGGAACGGAACGGAACGGAACGGTACGGAACGGTACGGAACGGAACGGTACGGAACGGAACGGTACGGAACGGTACGGAACGGTACGGAACGGTACGGAACGGTACGGAACGGAACGGTACGGAACGGTACGGAACGGAACGGAACGGTACGGAACGGAACGGAACGGAACGGTACGGAACGGAACGGAACGGAACGGTACGGAACGGAACGGTACGGAACGGTACGGAACGGAACGGTACGGAACGGTACGGAACGGTACGGAACGGTACGGAACGGAACGGAACGGTACGGAACGGAACGGAACGGACGGTACGACACGGTACGACACGACATGACACGACACGACACGACGGGCGGCCTTACAGCGCGCTCAGTCGGATATGAAGATGTCAATAATAACGAACAAATCCACGTCTCTTCGTCACTGACTTCTATGCATGCTTTATGTTTGCGCTCAGCGGTGGTGTATATGTCGCTGACGTGTAGCACAATATGCAGGTCCAATAATTATTCTCATTCACGTCAACTGAGCCAAAGAGTGTTACGTTTGACAATGTGTTGCGCTAATTTGTGAATGCTGTCTTAGTTTCATCATAGACTTACGTCAGCTTTGAAAACGCAAGATATAACAATACGCTACCAGACATTTTGTCTCAGTGTGACCCCACTGTTTGGATGCCGCGTTCTGCCTGGACCATGCCTGGCCTAGTCCCCATTTAACCTCCTCTGTCTTCCATCTGACCTGACCCCTGGTCGTCCTGTGCCGCCGGCTGACCTCCGACTGACCTCCGACTGACAGACTGACCGACTGACCTCAGACTGACCTCCGACTGATCTCAGGTCGTCCTGTACCTCCGAGTGACCTCTGACCGTGCTGTCTGACCTCCGGCTGACCCCTGGCCGTGCTGTACCACCGTCTGATCTTCGTCTGACCTCTGACCGTGCTGTCTGACCTCCGACTGATCCCTGGCCGTGCTGTACCACCGTCTGACCTGCGTCTGACCTCTGACCGTGCTGTCCCGCTGGCTGACCTCCGACTGACCCTGGCCGTGCTGTACCACCGTCTGACCTGCGTCTGACCTCTGACCGTGCTGTCCCACTGGCTGACCTCCGACTGACCCTGGCCGTGCTGTACCACCGTCTGACCTGCGTCTGACCTCTGACCGTCCCGTGCCGCCACAGTGAGCCGGAGCTGCCGTCTCTAGTGACGGCGGCTGGCGACGGTCCGGCCGGGTCGGGCCGCGACGGCCAGGCCGGCTACCGCAGTCAGGGCTACCGGCCCACGGACGGCTATCAGTCGGAGGTGGAACCGGCCGGCGGCGCCAGTCCGCGCGGCCGGGGCGTCCAGCGGGGCCGCGGCTTCCGCGGACAGCGCGGCTACCGTGGCGGCGGCGGCGGCGACGACACGGGCCGCTACTGTGAGACAGACGTGGAGGAGCTGTCTCCGAGCCGGGCCGGCGCGTCGCTCGGCCGCCGGCAGGCCCGCTCGCCCTCACAGAGCTCCGTGATGTCCGCCATCCGGCCGCTGGAGGCGCCCGCCCAGCCGGTGATGTCCCGGCTGGTCGGACAGGAGGCCACGCCGCCGCAGCACGGCGCCAACCTGCTGCGAACACCGCCCAGGGGCCCGCACGCCGCCGCCACTCAGGCCAGGTCGCCTCCCGCCGCCGCCGCCACTCAGGCCAGGTCGCCTCCCGCCGCCGCCACCCAGGCCAGGTCGCCTCCCGTCGCCGCCACCCAGGCCAGGTCGTCTCCTGCCGCCACCACCCAGGCCAGGTTGTCTCCCGCCGCCGCCGCCGCCGCCGCCGCCGCCGCGCCGCCCGCCGTCTACGCCATGACGCTGGAGCCGGGCAACACGTACCAGGTGGGTTCCGCCGCGCCGGCTGCAGGCGCTCTGTCCTGCCGGAACAGACTGTCACGGTCACAGGGGCCGGAAGACTTCAGCCAGGCGTGTCGTCAACGATCGGGAGGCTGGTGTCCGTATCCGAACGTGCTGCTGGAGCGATGTGCGTTTGCGTTTCCAGAGCGCTGTTCGGCGGCCGGCTCTCGCGAGAGCGCTCACTGACGGTCACACAGGGCAGTGTCGTCATAATGAGTGACGTCAGCTCGCGACCGCTGAACACCCGCGAGCAAACCCGTTAGTAAGCCATGCTAGCGCTCTTTTTCAATCGCTGGAATGCCGCTCGCGCGCGAGCACATTACGTAAGGGGGCACGCGTACATGAAAATATGCGTGTGACGTCACCGTTGTATCGCTCCTGATTGGTGAATCGCACGTTGCTGGCAACCTGCGAGCCCACTAGCACTGGCTAACGTGAGAGCCGGCAGCTGAACAGGGTTCAGGGGAGTCTGCCAGTGTGTAAGGAGATACAGCCACTGCTCTGTGTGTGCGTGTGCGTGTGCGTGTGCGTGTGCGTGTGCGTGTGCGTGTGCGTGTGCGTGTGCGTGTGCGTGTGCGTGTGCGTGTGCGTGTGCGTGTGCGTGTGCGTGTGCGTGTGCGTGTGCGTGTGTATGTATGTGGGGGGGGGGGGGGGGTGACCACCACCTGGTTTGACCGGTGCCCTGGGGCGCCCTGTGCCGGCCAGATGGTGATCTTGCTGGCGGAGGACCTGTCCGTGGTGTATCCGCGGCTGCAGCAGGGTGGATGGGTGTCCGTCTGACGTCCTGACCTGTGCCGGCCAGATGGTGGTCTCGCTGGCGGAGGACCTGTCCGTGGTGTATCCGCGGCTGCAGCAGGGTGGATGGGTGTCCGTCTGACGTCCTGACCTGTGCCGGCCAGATGGTGGTCTCGCTGGTCTCGCTGGCGGAGGAGCCGGCCGCAGTGTACCTGCGGCTGCAGGAGAAACTGGACGCCACGGACAGGATGGAGCTGCAGCTGCAGGAGGATGTGGCCGCCGTCCGCGGACAGCCGCCGCCCACCGCCGGACAACTGTGCGCCGGACGCTTCGAGAACGCCTGGTAAGCGACACAGCCGCCGCCGTCGGACGCAAACGCCGCTCTCCGGGCCGGACAGTCGGCATGGCTGTGGGATTACAGGAGTGAATTATGCCGTTTTAAGGCATCTTGGATGCTCGTGTCATTGTTTTGTATTTGTTTTCTATTTGGTACCAGTTACTGAGCCAGGTGTCGGCTCAGTTGCCCGCCGCTGTCTCGGTCTATGACGGTGTCCCCGGCGCTGGCAGGTACCGCGGCGAGGTGCTGTCCGCCGGCGGCCAGTACCGGGTGCGGTTCGTCGACTGGGGCAACACGGCGCAGCTGCCGGCCGCCGAGGTGCTGCCGCTGCCGGCCCGGTTCGTCAGCTGGCCGCGGCAGGCGGTGCGGGCCCGGCTGGACTGGCATCCGGCCGGCAGCGGCCAGCAGTGGGGTGCCGGCCAGCGCGCCGCCGCCGCCGCGCTGCTGCAGCGGCTGGTAACGGCGCGCGTCACCGGCAGCCAGCAGGGTGACGTCACCGTCACACTGACGGACGCCGACGGCCGCGACCTGCTGGCCGCGCCGGGCCCGGCCGCCCCTGCCAAAGCTCCTGCCCCAACCCCTGCTGTCCCCACTGCCGCTCCTGTCGCTCCTGTCGCTCCTGCAGCCCCTGCTGCCCCTTGTGCGCCTGCCGCTCCTGCCGCTCCTGTTACCCCGGCTGCCCCTGCCACTCCTGTTGCCGCGGCTGCCCCTGCCACTCCTGCCGCTCCTGCCGCTCCTGCCGCTCCTGCCGCTCCTGCCGCTCCTGCCGCTCACAAGCCAGCCGCCGCGGCGGCGGCTGGTCCGGTGTCGCTGTCTGACCGCCTGCCAGACAACCTGACTCCGCTACTGACGGGCGAGCCGCTGGAGCTGGGCCCCTCCGGGCCGCTGGAGCACCCGCAGGAGCTGGCCATGGTGCGGATCGACGAGGACTACATCCAGCTGGACGACGACCTGAGGAGCCTGCCGGCCCAGCCCACCGTCAGGTCAGGCAGTCCAATCTGTCTGTGGTTGATCAAATCTGTTAATACAATTAATATGGCTGTCTGGTGTAATTATCGAGTGTGTATGACACCATGACTATTTAGACAAACTGAGTGTTGCCTTTTCTCTGTGCTGCACCTGTTTACTGAACAGTGATGCCGGCGGCTAACCGTGTCTGTATGTCTGTCTGCAGCGCCAGCACCGGTGACGTGGTGGTGGCCTGTGAGCTCGGCATGCCGCTCCGCGCGCTCGTCTGCGGCACCGGACCGAACGGATACAAGTAAGGCGCCAGCCATCTCACGGGGCAGCAGACTCGCACGGCACTCACGCTGGGTCTCTCTCTCTCTCTCTCTCTCTCTCTCTCTCTCTCTCTCTCTCTCTCTCTCTCTCTCTCTCTCTCTCTCTCTCTCTCTCTCTCTCTCTCTCTCTCTCTCTCACACACACACACACACACACACACACACACACACACACACACACACACACACACACACACACACACACACACACACACACACACACACACGCACACGCACACGCGCACACGCACACGCACACGCACACGCACACACGCGCGCGCGCGCGCGCGGATCTCTCACACAGCAGCATACTCGCTGTGTCGCGGGATGTTTGTCACATCTTTTGGGCTTCCAAGAAACGTCTGGCCAAAATGTCCAGGTTTTGCACTATTGAACCACCGTAACATCAGCTCAGATTAGGTCTTCAGGACTATTCGTTTTGCGATTGTGTAGTGTCGAATTAAAATTAAGTGCAATATGTCCTTTTATGGAGCCCTTGTTATGTTTGCCCCTTTATAAGCATTATGCCGTAGGCTATATGGGATTGTTGGTAAATTGGTGTGCCTGGTTTTTTATATGGGATTGTTGGTAAATTGGTGTGCCTGGTTTTTTATATGGGATTGTTGGTAAATTGGTGTGCCTGGTTTTTTTGTTTCTCTATAAAAGTATTCTAGTGCGTTTAGTTCACGTTGTGCATTGTACAAAGAAAGCGTTGGGGCTTATAGACGAACGTTATGTTTACCGCGCATCAGTTACCTGCTCGGATTCTGAGTATAGTGACTGACTGTGTGTCTGTGTGTCTGTGTGTGTGTGTGCGTGTGTCTGTGTGGTCAGACTGCTGTTTGTCGACACCGGCTCTGTGGGCGTCTCGACGGAGCCGGTGCGGACGCTGCCGGCCCGCTGGACGCTCGGCAGGTTTGGCCCGGTGGCGCTCTGTGTGCGCTTGGCCGACTCGGCGCCCGCCGGCACCCGTGACGCCCTGCTCAGGGAGGAGAATCTCATCACGCTGAAGCTGCAGCCTGCGGCGGCCGGCACCGACCAGCTGGCCGGCCAGGCCAGCACCGCCACCGGCATCTCGGCTGCCGTCACCGTCAGCTCGTGCCGCGCCCTGCTGAGCCAGCTGGGCGGCGCCGCCCCCGAACCCGCCCCCGAACCGGTGAGTGACGGGCTGGCGATGGCGCCCCTGTTCGCTGCGCAGCTGTACTGCGTCTATATTGGTCAGCAACTCATTGTGTTAACCTGCTAACTTCCTTCTGCGTTATGTGGTGTTGCAGATATACGGTCGCAGGTGTCATTCGAGTGGGCTCTGTGCACCTTTTCGTAACAGCTGCTCTGCTTGAGCGGCCTGCGATCCAGGACCTGTTTAGATAGTTTCCACATAGAGTCCACACAAGATTACTCCTCACCTTTCGCTTAGGCAGTTTCTGTAGGCCCACATGTGACAGGTTGAGCGGAAGACAGCTGACATTGCTTGAGTGGAAGCCAAGGGACCCTGAGGCAAATACCCTGATACTGATACAGACCCTGATACTGATACAGACCCTGATACTGATACAGACCCTGATACTGATACAGACCCTGATACTGATATAGACCCTGATACTGATACAGACCCTGATACTGATACAGACCCTGATACTGATACAGACCCTGATACTGATACAGACCCTGCTACTGATACAGATACAGATACAGACCCTGATACTGATACAGACCCTGATACTGATACAGACCCTGATACTGATACAGACCCTGATACTGATACAGACCCTGATACTGATACAGACCCTGATACTGATACAGACCCTGATACTGATACAGACCCTGATACTGATACAGACCCTGATACTGATACAGACCCTGATACTGATACAGACCCTGATACTGATCGCTGGTGACCGCCGTCTGGCATGTGTAGTACGTCCGGTTGGAATCGGTTCCCCGGCACCGTGACCTGACCCGCCCGGGTCCCGGGTCTGTGTGTTGTGTCTGTGTGTCTGCAGGCTGCCGCCGACCGGGTGTCGGTCCATTACGTCCAGCTGGAGTCTGACCGCCAGCACGTGGTGCTGCCGTGCGCCATGGAGCACCCTCAGGGTGTGTCAGCCCAGCTGCAGGACACGGTGCACTACCGGCCCTACCTGCAGATGGCCGACCGGCTGAAGCAGGCCTGCGCCGCCGGTACGTCACACTGGGCTGCACACTGCACAGTACATGTACTGCACAGTACATACTGCAATACTGCAGAGTACATACTGCAGAGTACATACTGCACAGTACACACTGCACAGTACACACTGCACAGTACACACTGCACAGTACACACTGCACAGTACACACTGCACAGTACACACTGCACAGTACACACTGCACAGTACACACTGCACAGTACACACTGCACAGTACACACTGCACAGTACACACTGCACAGTACACACTGCACAGTACACACTGCACAGTACACACTGCACAGTACACACTGCACAGTA
>JAXIVJ010002153.1:17500-75000 GCA_036785665.1 Chirona hameri | reverse complement strand
ATGTATGTATGTATGTATGTATGTATGTATGTATGTATGTATGTATGTATGTATGTATGTATGTATGTATGTATGTATGTATGTATGTATGTATGTATGTATGTATGTATGTATGTATGTATGTATGTATGTATGTATGTATGTATGTATGTATGTATGTATGTATGTATGTATGTATGTATGTATGTCTGCAGGCTGTGCCCCGCCGCTGGTGCCGCCGGTCGGCTCGTTGCTCGGTATCTTCTGTGACGCGGTCGGCTCCCCGGCCGCCTGGCGCCGTGCCGTGCTGCTCGACAGCAGCGGCGGCCAGCAGCTGCGACTCCGCCTGATCGACTGGGCCGTCACCATGTCCGCACAGCTCTCCGACGTCCGCGTACTGGACAGCTCGTTCGCACAGGTGAGACAGACAGGCGGCCATTGCCGGTCCGGGTGATGCCTGGCTGACGGCACAGGCGTCGGGAAGGAAGTCTGTGGTATAGTCACAGTCGTGTGATGGAGTGTTGCCGGTGAAGCTGACTGGGACGTTGAGCCTGCGTGCGGCGGCGGGACTCGGCGGGACTGTGTGCTGTGCCACGGGGACTGAGTCGGGTCCCGCCTCCCTCCGCCGTTTGTCCAGGAGCGAGCGATCGGGGTCCAGTTCGGGCTGACTGGCATCAGCAAGCACGCCTGTCCCGAGAGTGAGCTGGGATTCTACCGCAGCAAACTCATGAACCTGCAGTTCCTCCTCGGTGTGGTACGTATCGCGTACTGTTCCTATGTGATGCTGTATAGTTATCCATTTGTAAAGGGAGATAATCACCTTTTTCCATAAAAATGGAGTTAGCACCTGAAATCGATAGACGAGACCAAAATATATTGCAAATTCATTACATTTTGCATATAACAATTCCTACCGATAGATATTGCAAGTCATAGTTGATAAGCATTCCACGCTTATAATCAGCAAGTACTCGGTAACGAATTTAGTAAATTAGCCTCCCTACGCATTGTTATTTATCATGAAAGAATGCAATATGTTTCCTGCACTCTATGTTTTGGGAATATGTGCCAAAACTTTTATGAACAATCAACAATCATTTGAAAAAAGTGCATTGAAATCGTCAGTTAAACAGTGGCCTATTGCCTTACTTATTTAGTGTCGGTGATGTGTGCATAAGTGCCCATTCAACAACGTTGAACAGATTGATGCAAAAGTGCCAGATGTTGCGCTTTCCAATAGTGGAGGGAAAATACCGATCATTAATTTTCCCAAACTTCCAACTTTGAATGAGGGAGTAATTTTATTTAATTCTTAAATTTAGATCACATTTTAATACCATAACGGTAGCCAAATAAATTGTCGCCAACAAAATCAAAAGCTGATTATCTCCCTTTAAGTATAAGTTAATATTGAATCGTCGGAGGTATTCTGGTGCTTTACCGTTTCTGACATTTATTTCTAATTAAATATTTGACACGGCTGTGTAGTATCATTCCGTTGTTGTGAATTGTTCGTCATTGTGAAACGCTGAGCGCCACTTCCTCCTCCGGTTGCTGTGTTTTCCACCGCCTGTGATGAGCCCGCGATGCCTGGAATGTGGAGCTGACTGGTCTGTGGCCGTGTGTTGCTGAGCGCCACTTCCTCCTCCGGTTGCTGTGTTTTCCACCGCCTGTGATGAGCCCGCGATGCCTGGAGTGTGGAGCTGACTGGTCTGGCCGTGTGTTGCTGAGCGGTGCTGCCCTCCGCTTCAGACAGGAGAACTGGACGGAGTGCCGGAGGCTACGCTCAACCTGCTCAGTGACGAGAACAGCTACTGCTTCAACGAGAAGATGCTGGCTCGGCTGTCCACTACTACTGCCGCTGCTGCTGCTCCTGCTGCTGCTCCTGCTGCTGCTGCTTCTCCGACACATATCCCAGCCCCGACCCCTGCTCCGGTCCCGACCCCTGCTCCGGCCCCGACCCCTGCTCCGGTCCAGGCCCCGGCCCTAACCCCAGCCCCAGCCCCAGCCCCAGCCCCAGCCCCAGCCCCAGCCCCAGCCCCGGCCCCAGCCCCGGCCCCGGCCCCGGCTTCTCCAGCGCTGTATGCAAGCGACTTGCCTAAACTGGACCTGAAGCCGGGGAGTAAGATTCCGGTGAGCAGATGTCAACATGGTGTCTACTGTATGTCGGCCACAGAATACCCGTATAGGTAGAACTGGACATTATTGGTAGATTGGTAACATTTGCCTCGTATCATATATGATAGCCAGTATCTCTGTTTGCCTGATTTGCTGCATAATTTGTCTCGATTTATGTCTCGATTTGTCTCGATTTATGTGTCCCTGGAACAATCCTTGGTTTTTGTAACACAGTCTGGTAACGTTTCTGTTCTTTTGTATTCACTAACCAGGTGACTGGCATTCCATACACACACACACACACACACACACACGCACACGCACACGCACACGCGCACACACACACACACACACACGGTGTCACGCCTTCGGAGCCCTCAGTCGAGTATGCCCGTGTTGGCCGTGCCAGGGAGCCCTGTGCCGTGTGGCCGCGTCTGACGGAGCCCTCAGTCGAGTATGCCCGTGTCGGCCGTGCCAGGGAGTCCTGTGCCGTGTGGCCGCGTCTGACGGAGCTGCCTCTGACGGCCCGGCAGTTTGTGGTGACGGAGGTGCTGACCGCCGCCAACGTGTACGGCACGCCGCTGACGGACGCTGCCGTCGACGCCACCACCGAGTTGGAGGGCCTGCTGCCGGAGCTGGGGCCGCGCGCGCCGCCGCTGACCCAGCCGCAGATGGAGCAGCTGCTGCTGGCGCCCGATGCCGACGGTACGCGGCCAGAGGCCCGCCGTGTCCTCCGGCCTGAGGCCCGCCATGTCCCCCGGCCACTAATGACCTACATTTTTGCCGCGGATAACGGATTCTTCCCAATTCGGCACGCAACATTATAACGCTTTATTAAAAGGTCACCGGTCGAAGCATATCTTTATTTTTGTTTCTATTGAGATTCAGTCGTTCAGTATTATGATTATGGTAAGCTATTGCATATGCAAGTTATTTGTGTAATAGCACGCTATGTCTGATTTTGACTTGTGATTGTTGTTTCTCCTGCCGGCGGCAGGCGGCTGGTCCCGCGGTGTTCTGCTGGAGGTGTCCGGCGTCACCGCCTCCGTCTGGCTGCTGGACCACGGCCGGCTGGAGGAGGTGCCCGCCGCCCAGCTGCGTCTGCTGCACCCCGACCTGGCCCGCTACCCGGCCGGATCCGTCGACCTCACGCTGGCAGGTCGGTGGCGGCTAACTCAGTGGTGGTTGCGCTATTTGCGTTAAGTGTCAAGTCTTCAAGTGCGTCAAGTCTTGTATAGTGTCACTAGCTACTTATGGTGTCACTAGCTACTTATAGTGTCACTACTTATAGGATTCCCTGTTGGCTTCACTCAATGCAGTGACACTACAATTAGCTAGTGACACTATAAGTAGCTAGTGACACTATAAGTAGATAGTGACACTATAAGTAGCTAGTGACACTATAAGTAGCTAGTGACACTATAAGTAGCTAGTGACACTATAAGTAGATAGTGACACTATAAGTAGCTAGTGACACTATAAGTAGCTAGTGACACTATAAGTAGCTAGTGACACTATAAGTAGCTAGTGACACTATAAGTAGCTAGTGACACTATAAGTAGCTAGTGACACTATAAGTAGCTAGTGACACTATAAGTAGCTAGTGACACTATAAGTAGCTAGTGACACTATAAGTAGCTAGTGACACTATAAGTAGCTAGTGACACTATAAGTAGCTAGTGACACTATAAGTAGCTAGTGACACTATAAGTAGCTAGTGACACTATAAGTAGCTAGTGACACTATAAGTAGCTAGTGACACTATAAGTAGCTAGTGACACTATAAGTAGCTAGTGACACTATAAGTAGCTAGTGACACTATAAGTAGCTAGTGACACTATAAGTAGCTAGTGACACTATAAGTAGCTAGTGACACTATAAGTAGCTAGTGACACTATAAGTAGATAGTGACACTATAAGTAGCTAGTGACACTATAAGTAGCTAGTGACACTATAAGTAGCTAGTGACACTATAAGTAGCTAGTGACACTATAAGTAGCTAGTGACACTATAAGTAGCTAGTGACACTATAAGTAGCTAGTGACACTATAAGTAGCTAGTGACACTATAAGTAGCTAGTGACACTATAAGTAGCTAGTGACACTATAAGTAGCTAGTGACACTATAAGTAGCTAGTGACACTATAAGTAGCTAGTGACACTATAAGTAGCTAGTGACACTATAAGTAGCTAGTGACACTATAAGTAGCTAGTGACACTATAAGTAGCTAGTGACACTATAAGTAGCTAGTGACACTATAAGTAGCTAGTGACACTATAAGTAGCTAGTGACACTATAAGTAGCTAGTGACACTATAAGTAGCTAGTGACACTATAAGTAGCTAGTGACACTATAAGTAGCTAGTGACACTATAAGTAGCTAGTGACACTATAAGTAGCTAGTGACACTATAAGTAGCTAGTGACACTATAAGTAGCTAGTGACACTATAAGTAGCTAGTGACACTATAAGTAACTAGTGACACTATAAGTAGCTAGTGACACTATAAGTAGATAGTGACACTATAAGTAGCTAGTGACACTATAAGTAGCTAGTGACACTATAAGTAGATAGTGACACTATAAGTAGCTAGTGACACTATAAGTAGCTAGTGACACTATAAGTAGCTAGTGACACTATAAGTAGATAGTGACACTATAAGTAGATAGTGACACTAAGTAGATAGTGACACTATAAGTAGCTAATGGCACTATAAGTAGCTAGTGACACTATAAGTAGATAGTGACACTATAAGTAGATAGTGACACTATAAGTAGATAGTGACACTATAAGTAGCTAATGGCACTATAAGTAGCTAGTGACACTATAAGTAGCTAGTGACACTATAAGTAGATAGTGACACTATAAGTAGCTAATGGCACTATATGTAGCTAGTGACACTATAAGTAGCTAGTGACACTATAAGTAGCTAGTGACACTATAAGTAGCTAGTGACACTATAAGTAGCTTGTGAGTAGTGTCACTATAAGTAGCTAGTGAGTAGTGACACTATAAGTAGCTAGTGACACTATAAGTAGCTAGTGACACTATAAGTAGCTAGTGACACTATAAGTAGCTAGTGACACACAAGTAGCTAGTGACACTTCCCGCCCGGTATGGAACCGAACTGGGGCCGGCAGCGAGGCTCTTGATGCCTGTGGTCCAGATGGACGGTCTGCCGCGGAGATCGGACCTCACCTGTCTGTCAGCCAGGATTTGACCGTCTGAGTGAGGCGCACGCGGTGACCGCTGACCTCTGACCTGACCTGACCCGTCTGTCGGCAGGGTATGACCGTCTGAGTGAGGCGCACGCGGCTCTGGCTCAGCAGAGTCTGACGGCGGCCGCCGAGGCGCCGCTGGAGCTGGAGATCGTCGGTCCGACGGAGGACGGGTTCTCTGTCCGGGCGCCCGCCGTGGACGCCCAGCTGCGGGCCGCCGGAGCTGCCCTCTAGGCGGACGGCGAGCTCCGCCCCGGCAACCACACGCGCCATTCCTGGCTTCTCTCGGGGAAGTCCATTTAGCCTCAGGTGTGCGGCCCGTGTGTGCGGTGTGCGGCCCGTGTGTGTATGTGTGTGCGGACGGAGCAAGGTGCCATACTTTAGGCAGTGAACGGCTGTGGACGGGTGGATGTTTTAGAGATATGTTCTGTTCGGGGGCTCGGTCGGCCTGTCGCCCGTGTGTCACGAGAGACGTTTAGTTCAGCACAGAGTCGGATGTCTCGATCTATCGTACGTTTTCCGCGGAGCTGTGAGTGTTGTGTCGGACGGCGCGGCACTGCGTACAAAGACTGTCGGTGGCGGCGTCCCGTGCCTGACCGACCGTCGCGGTGGAGCAGCATCGACCGACGGCCAAGCGCACGGTTTACTACAGAACTGGACGAGATGACCGAGATGGTTCAATACATGCCGACTGATTTTCGTATTTCGTGTAATTTGTTATGGGTTGCCGCACCCGGATTCCGGCGGTCTTCGCCCGGGTCAGCGGGAACTGAGAGCGGCGACGATTCAGGAGCTGACTGGCGCGAGTTCAGGGTGTGCGAGTTTCCACCGTTTTTTTTTTTACTGATATATTTGACTTATTTGTGCTCGATTCGAGTGATTCACTCCCTTTGTATAACGACTAAGGCCCGGAGTGCCGGGGCCGGGGTTCAATCCCTCGGCGGGCCTCTGAAAAAGTTTGCCCGGCTCCACATACCCATCGGAACAGGGTGAGAGTTCCAATTAGCACCTTCGTTCCAAGAGGATACGGTGCTTGGTACGTAAAACTGAACCAACTAAGGCCCGGAGATGTGACGAGGGTAGTTAGTCAGCTGAATTTCACCTGGCCTTGAACATCAGCTGTTCTTGCCAGATGGTGTTGCGCAAGCCTGGAGGTGGCGCTCCCTGAAGGCGAATCACGATGCCAGGGTATTTGTGACGTATAATCCATAACTATTTAGGAGTTGGAACCATCCAGGCTTATTTAACTTCCGGGCCATCTTCCCCACACCGCTCGTGCGTCATTGACGTCATGGGGTAGTCTGACGACACAGGAATGGGAATGACGCTTACTCATCGTAGTGCTGGGTATCAGGTACTCATCCATTCTTGACCAAGTACTTGTGTGCTTCTTTTAAACTTATTTCATTGATCAAAGAAATTGTCTGCAATTCATAGTAAGTATCAACTTAAAGAACTCATTTTAGTTAAATTTGTGTGAGATGTATAGCGAATTAGAAAAATTGTGTAACTAAAACTTCAGTACTTATGAGTCGGTAAATCGGGTCAGAATTTCCTGCTCTTACTCTCCAGTCTTGCTCGGGCTGTTTGTTCCTGTGGTGGGTCGCGCAGTAGTGAAATTTCTCAAATTCGTTTATCTTTTCAAGCTGTCATAAGAAACACTAAATTTAAAATAGCATATACCTCACCTGCTAACAAGTGACGACTTCAAGTAACTGTCGGAGGCTCAGTTAGTGAAATTGGTGAGTGACAGTCGTATTTCGAAATCCTTCGAAATATGCTTTGTTTAAAGTAAAATGTGTTAAGATTGGATATTTGATCAACTCTGCTGCTAAGGAATCATCTTTACAACTGGTTTGAACAATATGTGATGGCTGCCTTTACCAGGAAGTAGATTTGTCCTTGTTCTTGTGAACCTTGGATCCAAGCCAATGACCTTCAGATCAAGATCCAGGAGCTGGCATACAAAGAGGTCTTTGTTTTTCCATTGTGTGCTGTTCTGCGTTGTATTAGTTATTTTCAGTAACTGACAAGGCTCGAGATTTTTCTAATGGCATATGGTATGGGGAAATCAGATCTGTATTTGAAATAAACTTATTTTTGTGGGTATTAGTTCAGTAATTCACCTCCCTAGTTTATGGTGTTTTTGAGGTCCCAAATAGAAGATGAGTAGTCAGCTGATTCTTCAGCTGGTTCAGCTGGTTCTTCCAGCCTGATTCGCTGGAAGAACGACATATAACTACATCATACCAGGTGACATATTCCTGCTGACAAGTGCCAGCTCTGCTGCTGCGAGGTAGTAGGTGCAGGACACATGTTTTATTAGCAGGCACAGAAATTGGTGCATGCAGCAGTGGCGCAGTTGAAGGTGGGCTTGTAATCAAAGCAAAAAGCGCTTGTTTCAGGCTGAAAGCAGCGAACTCAGTTGTATCTTTCACAATCACTTTCCTGCCTTTGCTGTATGATTAGTTTTTTTGTTGTTGTTTTGGAGTAGGGCGCATAGCTGCTTGGGCTCAGAGCGTCCAGTTTCTTTGTGTCTTCTTGCTTGCTTTGGGTTGGAGACTAAGTGTGTAAAGGGACAAGGAAGGGTGTAGCTAGGACTGATCATTCAAGGACTTGTGGCCAAGAGTTCCTTGCCAAGTGTCTTGTTAGTTGAGTAAAGACAACCTACACTGATCTACTTAAATAAAATAAAATAAATACACATTAGAGAAAACATAAATGAAAGGAGTACATCACATCCATCACAAAACACAATCCCACTCCAGGACATTATCCATCAGCGCGCTTCCAACTGTCACATTCACAATGTGTCTGGCATACATTTCCCAATCTCGCTCACTGAACTTGATATCTCGCTTCTCAGAGCATAACCAGTTGGCTCCTCCCGGTAACCACATGTCACCATGACTTTCACTCTCAGCATCATGGTTTCCATTCCCCAGTGTCCCGCTGGAATCCCCCAGGGAAAGGCTCTACTACGGTCAGACTTGGCATGTTCTGCACAATAACCACAGTAATGTTATATAAGCATCTACCAGCGTTTTTGATGGGGTTAACTCAATTTCCAAGGTTAAGCTCTACGTTTTAACTACATAACCAGTAATGCTTCGCTCCTTCACCACTCTTGCATTCATATCTCACCCATTGCTCAGCAATCATACTCATTTATACTTCATTCTCCACTATCCAAAAAAGTCCAAACAGTACCCTCCATCCAGAATTTAACAATCGTTCAACTGTTCCACTGATACTCACACTCAAAAGTACACCTGTGCACATACTCTCCCCAAATACACAGACACATACATGTTCCCACAAGTCACATCACAGATACCTTTGTAATGAAAACAAACTCAAGTAAAACTTTAAAAAACTTGCTTTTTTGTTTTTGCGCACATGCGTCAGAATATGTCCTTTCAGTGCCACATATGTACGGCTGCCATTTTGTTGGCAGCTGATTTGGAGGGTGGCCGTTCAGGAGAAGCCGCCTGAGGGCCTGGGAAAAAAGTCCTTCCATATTTTGGTCATGTGGTTTAAATGACTGTTTCCTTCATATTCTTCTTGTTGTAAAGCAGTGGGTTGGGGATCCCAGGAGAGTTTATTTACGGTTTACTACAGCACGTTCACCATTTTAAAAAAACATGTGACCCATTAAAAAAAACATGTGACAATGGAAAAATCCAAGATGGAGGCCAATTCCGCCCCAGGCGGCCTCTCTGAACTGCCACCATTTGGAACCAATCTGTCAGCCCAGCGCTATGGGCGGAGTCTATTGCCTGCTGCCAACAGCCGACAGCTGATTTGAAACAGGGCTCAAGACACACTGAAAAGTGGGTTATCTTTGACTGTCTACAATATGGTCTGGGGGTCTGGGGGCGACAGCCTCCGGTAGATTCTGCAGTGCTGTGAGCGGATCGTTCTAGACGTGGGTTCCTGTGACCGTAATTGCTGTAAAGGTTAGGTCAGGTTTGATAATGTATTGTTTTTTGGTGACATAGCTTTGGTATTTCTTATATACTTTTCTGTCTGTCGTAATAATACTCTCTTCTTCTATTAAGGGCCTCCAGAACACCATTAACTGGGGAGGTGAATTACTGAACTATCAGTTTTAAGCCCAAAGTTTCCTGAAGTCCATTGTCTGCTGATCCCCTGAATTCATCTCTTCCTGCTCACTACTCATATCAGACCCATTGTAGAGTACTGCTCATATGTCTGGTTTACTGGCTACCTTGAAGACTTGTGTTTCTTGGAAAACATACAGAGAAAATGGACTAGGCACATCTTGGGGTTAGGTGACCTAAGCTATGCTGATTGTTAAGGCACTGCACCTTTACTCTGTGCAAGGTAGGCTACTGCGTGCTGACCTAATTCAGTGCTGGAAGATTTTCAATGGGAAATCTTGCTTATCCCCTGGGGATCTTTTTGACATTGCTCCCCAAAGTCGAACTAGAGTCACTGCTTCAAGGTGTTCCCAATATTCACTCATACTGATGTCAGAAAGTGGTTTTTCCCCATTTGTTGTACTACCATGTGGAACTCGCTACCAACTGCCACAGTGTGTGCCCCCGATCCCTTGTGCTTCAAGAGTGTGCTGCAGTCCTGTCTACATGACCGTCTGTACAATTTTGCATGCTAGTAAAATCCATAGGCTAGGCTAGATGTATGTGTTAGTTATTCCAAGTTGTTCTCATGAATAATGGGTATGTCATTGCCAATCAAATTGGGAGGCGCCCAATTTCCGGTTAGGAACTGTCCTGTTAGGTTCATTGACTACATACTTAAAGAAGTGGCACGTCTCAGTCTAGTTTCTTTCCCCTTTTACCCTGTCCCCTTGATTTCATTTTATCTAACCAATGGGAACCCAACTAGGTAAGAGAACCAGGTAAGAGTTTTGTCAGATTGAATCTTCACAGCCCAAGCCAGGAAATTACATTGGTTATTGTCCCACATTCCTGTTACTGCTCATGCTCCATGTTCTCACCCATATTCAGAACTTAACATGTCAAACTAATAGTTGAATGCTATTTATGTACCTATTACATATTTATATTGCTTTTCCTTTCCTTTGTTGAGTGCCTAATAGGGGCTGTTCCAGTGCCCTCAGCTGGAAAAGTTTTGCATCGTGCTGGTTGAGGCGCAGTGGAGCGGAGCTCGGGAGCAGACAGAGTTTTCCAATGTAAACAGCATGGACAGCGCGCCTCTAATGTGTGACAGTGCGCCAGAACTGTTGCCACTTAATGTGAACTATCCTCCACCAGCCTAAACAGAGCAGTGGAGGTTTTCCTCAACTGGTTGAGGTTGGTGAGGCTCAACCGATTTTAGTCGAGGCACTGCAACGACCGGTGGGGAAAATGAAGCCTGAACCTAATCCGGTTGAGGGCGCTGGAACAGCCCCATACATAGCCTTGTAGTCGCCAGGAAAACAAATAATCCAGGGCTCACCTGGTTTCCTAAGTATCATGGTTATTCTTAGATGGTATAGAGTCCATAATCAAAATCCCAGATCCCTCTAAAAATACACTTCATGCTATTGGTTGTGTTTATGCCCCCAAGGTACTAATACACCACCAATTATGTGCTAAGACTGGTATTATGTCATGTCCAAAGTTACAAGAGCTTACCTTACATAAGTCTAGGAAGTGTTATCAAACACATTTAGGAAACTACCATAAATGCTTTTTAGAATATATATGTTACCTGTGTAACTTTTCACTTTATTTGAATGTATGCAACTTCCGGATTTTAGGTGATATGTGGAGTTAATCTCACAATATTGCAATAGTATATAGCAATATTATATTGCAATATTGATATTTTATAGTATTTGATACACATTGATGCCATTATTAAAGGGAGTGTGCCTACTCACATCACTTATTTGTGGTTATTGACACTGGTCTATAGAACATAATTTTCTGAATTGACCCATGACTTCGTTTCTCCAGATTCGCCCCAGTTGCTGAGATATTCCAAAGACTCCAGGAACTTGCTGGGAGCAAAAAGTTATCGGGTAGACTCCAGAGGGCTTCCGCTACTAGAAGCACTGCAACTATCGATTAAACTGCTAGCATATTGTTAGCGCCGGCCAATAGCAATTCAACCAAACAGCTCGGGCACGCTGATAGCAGCAGCCGAACAGAAACTGGACGGCCATCATGTTTTTCGATGATGACCGTTTTGATGATGGCCGATGGCCATTTTTTGAAGAAGATATCAATTTAGAGCTACGAAACTTGCACATAATAAAGTTCACAGTAGCAAGAACGTGCTGTGCAAAACTTGTCTTTCTATCTTGCATGATGTGACCGTAATTGTATTGTCTTATGTGCGCCGTTTTACATAACATCACTATAGTGGCGATCGTTTTATAGATATCGAAACAAAAAATAAGCAAAAAAAGAATATAAGTGAAAATTCAACTAAAGGGGCTCCAGATGTGAATTTCATCATATACAACAATCAAACCAATAGCTACTTACCATATGCAAAATATTTTGGGCATTCCAAAACAGTAGGCACACTCCCTTTAAGGTGTTTTATCATGTTTTCTCTCATTTTTGGCATGATAGCTTGCTTGTAGCTAATATAAGTTATATGCTTAAGTTTACATCTTAAGCTGTACCTATTGCGGTACAAATTTGTCCTGGCTTGAAGTTAATATCTGATTATCACACACATCTTCTTTTGCTGGAGCCATCGGCGGAGGACACGTTAATATCTATGATTATTGTATGATGATAAAATCATCAAGGAGTCACCCAACATGCATATTTTTGTTTCCCTATTAAATGAGAATATAGTACTTTTGCTGAAAATTACATTGATTTGTAATTGAAGTTCAAGATCAGCTAAACAACCTGAGTTACATACCATCATTCAGGGTAACTTTAGCAATTAGCATACTTTTAGCCTTTAGGACATTTTGGTCATTGGTGTGCCCTCTTTTTGTTAAAGGGACTGTCCCACCTTCCCAAAAGTTGTCAAATGTACGCCGCTTGTGGTGCAAAATATGAAGTAATTCCTGCCGAACACGATTATGACATTCGTTTCAAACAAACAGTACTCAATTTCATGAAAAGTTAAGTTTTAATATTTGGGCTGAATACGTCATATTGAGCTCTAGAGAGCTACACAGAAATCCTTTATGCTGCCAAATTATAGCACAATTATTTCGAGACAATTCTGGCGCTTTGAGTACAAAACAAACCAATTACCAAACCATTGAAATCATTGACCTATATAAGTATAGACGACTACTCCAGCTGTTGTGCCGCCCGGCAGCCGTTCCCGCTAGAGGCGACACTAGCGCCGCAGCCGAGAAGGCATGAGTTAGCGCGGCAATGCTTTTGCGATGACTGAGAGGCGATATTTGACGATAATTACAGTGAACGTTCAGGCTGAATGCCATGCCATCCTAACTTAGTGAGGTCTCTTGATTTGTATTCTGCTTTCCTCCCTGTTGTTATGTCCAGACCTACAGCAGGTTGTAAAAGCCATCACTGTCATGTGAACGTGGGGGTGATGACCTGCTACGGCCCAGTGTGTGCTCCTTACTGAGTGCATGTGACTGCACTGCCTGCTGACCTGACCCCATGCCTCACCCCACTGTGCCGCAGGTCACCAGTGACACCTGGTGCCCCCGTCCAGCGCAGTCCAGTCGACCGCCGTCCGTCCGTGGAGCGTCGCCTCACCGCCCGAGGGCCCGTCTCCGAGCGACACGTTGACTGGTGCCGAGAGGCCAGCGGCAGCCAGGCGATCCCGCAGACAGGAACACAGCCGCGCAGCATGGACCAGGAGCAGAACCAGCGCCAGTCGGGGCCGCAGCTCTGTCGCAACGGGTGCGGCTTCTACGGCAGCCCCTCGTTTGACGGACTCTGCTCAAAGTGTCACAAGGACACCAAGAAGGACATGACACCGTCCGGTGAGTAGCGCGCCGCGCCGCTGGTCGAGCGGTCCGCGGGGACGGGCTGGGACGGGTGCCCACTGAAGGTCGGCGGGGACCCGCTGGAATAATCGCAGGTGGCGTTAGCGCTGTTGCGTGGCGCTTTGATACCATACAAACTGTATCACAGCCTGGATATTATAGTTATGTATATTGGGGAGTTCTGTGAGCTGGCGTTTGATTTGAAACAATTGTTCGCTTCATCGTGGTGATGGGGTTTGACGTCGGTACCTACAGTTCATTGGCATCTCGGCTGGGTTCCGGCGGATGATGTTTGTGTGGGTGTAATTGTAGGGACGGGTTTGGGTTGTTTTTACGTTTCGGGACGGTTTTGTGACGTTAGTGTGTTGTGTTTGTGCTACAGGAACGGACCTGGCGACGGAGAGCCTGCGGAGCCAGGTTCTGCAAGAGACCAGCGCCCTGCTGGCCGCCGCCGCCCAGCCCACCGTCTCTGTCCTGCCCGCCGCCGAGGTTAAACTGCCGCCCGCCGTGAGTACCTGACCTGACCTGACCTGACCTGACCTGACCTGACCTGTCACCTGACTACTCGATCTCCATTATCCATACTGGCCACTGCCCAGGACAGATGGCTCCATTCTGACAACAGGCCCTGGTCAGTCCCCTGCCGCCGGCCGGCTGTGTGTCCGACAACACGTCCTGGTCAGTCCCCTGCCGCCGGCCGGCTGTGTCCGACAACACGTCCTGGCCAGTCCCCTGCCGCCGGCCGGCTGTGTGTCCGGCCGAGAGAGGCTCCATTCTGACAACATGCCCTGGTCAGTCCCCTGCCGCCGGCCGGCTGTGTGTCCGACAACATGCCCTGGTCAGTCCCATTCCGCCGGCCGGCTGTGTGTCCGACAACACGTCCTGGTCAGTCCCCTGCCGTCGGCCGGCTGTGTGTCCGACAACACGTCCTGGTCAGTCCCCTGCCGCCGGCCGGCTGTGTGTCCGGCCGAGGGAGGCTGTCGACCGGCCAGCTGTTATGTAATGTGAGCCGGCGCTCGGTTATCGCCGCGCTCTTTAGTAGCGTGACGGGAAAGATACTCCGTTTTCGGCGATAGGCAGGCTCGGCTTATTCCATTTTCGGTGATAGGGATAGGCCACTAGACAATGGGTCACCGCTTCCTGATGAACGGTATTCAAAAGTGTCTGAAAAATGGTCTATGGTCCCAGTAATATTTTGGATGGATTTTTATAATGCGTTCCTTCCTGAGCTCCAACAAATATGAATAGTACATTACTGCATTCGGTCGCGGTACTGTGTGCTTTATTTAGGCTGTGTAATTAATTTGGTGATGTTTTGCGCCGTTTGGTGATGCCCAGTTCACACGGTGCTGACGTCACTAAGGGCAGGGTCCCAGGATTGCTTTGAACCTGGGGTGCGGAGTGAAAAATTATGGCTAAAAATAAGCATAAGAGTGAAAATTTAACCCAAAACATATGTACTAGGCCTTATCAATACCCAATTAGCGGGCGATATGGACTGGAGATGACCCAACAGCCGAGCTCACCAGCATTAGTCATCAATTATACCAATTATTAGGTATCTGTTCCGTCCTCATCAGGCTGTCCCATCAGTACATCCATATATCAGTATCAGGATTACAATTATCCATTACATTTAAAAATAAGTAGTGGAAAATTCACAGTAAAACCCGGGGAAAAGAGTGGGAAAATAGCATCCACATGGTGTCGTTTTCCACCCTAATTTCCCAATGCTATGACACTGCTGACTAAGCAGTGCATCACTCGAGATATGCCAGTCACGGTGCGCGAGTCTTTACTCGAGAGCATCCTTTATTTCAGATCTACCAATTGATAATGATTGTAAGCATGGTCGTCGCCACCGGGTGGAGGGGAGGGGCTGGGGGCCGCCCCCAAGATCGCTCCCTCCCCTCCCCCCTCCCCCGGAGATTAGTAGGATTTTAATATAAGTCCTATGGGAGTGGGGGAAAAACACCTGGCTGATCCCCCGGCCCCACTCAATATGTTGTGGTCTACGTCTGTCTACCATTCCCAGGAGAAACCTCCGCTCTCTGAATACGAACAGGGTAACGTGCGAGTAGTTACCAGCGTTTGTAGTTTGAACTAGTGTCAGAAAATAAATGTAAGTACTGGTGACATGCCTGTCCCCCTTGTCTATAATTAAAGACCGATTAATAACTAATCGTGGCCTTTACACGCGAATCATGAACGGGGAAGCTGTGAATGTGCTGTGAAAGTTGTGTAGCACTCCGACATGTTCATGACGCTATGGTGCTATGTTTATTATATAACTGCCGTTACTTGTCCCTGGATGTAATTCCTCATTCATTCAGTTTTGCGATATGTTACTGAATTCGACCTGGGAAAGAGAATGTATTGGAATTTTTCATGTTGATCAATGATCATTCGTTGCAGTCTGCGTAGCAATAATCAATGTTCCACATCTCTTTAGTGGCTACCTGCAGGAACCAAACGTGTTGCGACTAAACTTGGATGGCAGCGGACACCAAAACTGTGTCATCTGTGCAGGGAGCATCGATTTCTGATACGCACGAGATTGGTCGTCTAAATTGCAATGGCAATCTTTATTGCGCCGCACTTTATTTTTCATTCGTTCTTTCCTTGTCATTGAAAATTACTGTCGTTCCAAAATTGATGATGTGTGAAAGCATTTGATAACAATACTTGAAAATTGTTCTGACTAGCGATCTGTATTTGGCTAGAATATTTTAAGATGCCTAGGCATGGGAAGATATCCGGATGCCCTGGAAAATGTAACGACATTTCATATGTTCATATGATGTGCTCATCTAGCATATAATAGTTTTATGTTTTGATCGTTTGTTTTTCTTTCTGTGCTTTGCTCTGACATGCAGATAGTTAATGCCATCTTTTGTATGATTTTAACATTCTTATTTGTTATATTATTTTATTTCCTCGTTTTGTTTTAATGTTCATCCTTGAGTATGGAAACAGTGTATGGGGACCCACCTTCTGTGGTGATCAAGACAAAGTGGAGAGGGTACTGAGAAGGGCAACCAAGATGGTGAAGTCACTCAAGCATCTCCCATACCAAGAAAGGTTGAAGCAGCTGAGAATGCCAAGCATGTGCTACAGACGTGAGAGAGGAGACATGATTGTGGTGCACCAGCTCAGACGTGAGAGAGGAGACATGATTGTGGTGCACCAGCTCAGACGTGAAAGAGGAGACATGATTGTGGTGCACCAGCTCAGACGTGAGAGAGGAGACATGATTGTGGTGCACCAGCTCAGACGTGAGAGAGGAGACATGATTGTGGTGCACCAGCTCAGACGTGAGAGAGGAGACATGATTGTGGTGCACCAGCTCAGACGTGAGAGAGGAGACATGATTGTGGTGCACCAGCTCAGACGTGAGAGAGGAGACATGATTGTGGTGCACCAGCTCAGACGTGAGAGAGGAGACATGATTGTGGTGCACCAGCTCAGACGTGAGAGAGGAGACATGATTGTGGTGCACCAGCTCCTGACCAACACCATAATGATGAATCCCACAAGTTTCTTCACCAAGGCTCCAGAGGATGTCATCACAAGGGGACACTAGGAAGCTGTTGAAACCAGTGGCCAACAAGGTGATTCGCCAACGTTTCTTCTCTCATCGAGTCATCAACTCCTGGAATAGCCTACCGGATGAAGTGGTCAGCGCTGATTCAACAAACAGCTTCAAAAACAGACTGGACAAGCACTGGCAAGACCGTATGTTCAAGACAAGTCGAGAGGGGTCACAGTAATGTACTGAGCGAGAAATCACAGGCTTCAATCCTTTAGCCTACTTTCCTGAAATCCCTGGTATATAAGGTATATAAAGGTATATAATGTTGCATATACTTCCGTTGACAACTGCGTGTATTTTGGTGACCAGCAGGCTGGCAGGGACTTGGTCGGGGTATGACCAATGACCATGGTCTCGCGTGTTTCCAGAAATCGGCCGAGGCCAGCCCTCAGAAGTCTCCGTCGCCGACGGCGGCCTCCGCCTCGGCCGACAGCAACTCGGAGCTCTCTGTCGACGACGCCGCGCCGTCCCCGGCCGATGGCTCCAGCAAAAAGAAAAAGAACCGCTGCGAGCTCTGTCGGAAGAAGGTCGGCTTGACAGGTGAGACAGCTCGCCGGCTGCTCGTGGAGGCTGACCGTTGACCGCTGCCGTCCACTGCTGAGGCTGAGACTCGCCGTGCCATTGCATGCAGATTGGTCATTGCTTAACTCTTCATTTATGCACGCGACAGGCTTTTCCGACGGCTGATTCCTTGACGATTTCGCTGTCGCCTGTGTGGCTTGGGCTGTCTGGGCGGACATGTGCATACTGTGTGTTGGTGGGCGGTGACAGTCTAGTAGTGGTGTCCGATGGCTCAGCCAACGATTCGCGTGACCAGTCAGCAGTCTACCTCGTTAATACGTAGGACCGGTTAAGCGGATCCGTGTTGTTTCCAGTCCACGTTATTCGCAAGATCGAGTCGCTGTTTGGAATTTAATCTACCCGGTAACTAAATGTTATATCACCCACTAATTGCGTTCTCCTCGAAACGGATGGGTGGAAGAGTGGCCACCCCTCAGCCACTCAGTCCACCTGGCTGGGTGATCTGAGGGACTCTCTTTGTTGGACAATATTTTCAGTGGTTTTCAGGTTAACTTTCTAATTGTGTGGTCTTAACCCGCGCTGTGCTGGGAGGGGGGAGTTTAAAGCCCCCCCCCCCCCCCTCTCGAGGTTTTTCGAGGATAGCGGAAAAACGGCGCGCACCGTCCGCCGTTTTTGGTACAGGTGTTTGGACATCAATTACCCATATAGTGTGAAATTCTTGACTTCGGGTCAGGGTTGGAAAAGTTGCAGTTTGCTCGTATACAGGAACACCAGGAGATTGTGTACTCTGGAATTGTGACTGGAAATCATTATTTGTTGTGCTCTTTGAATAAGCGCTAATCAAGTATGGGTTAATCCAGACAACTCAATAGCTATACGGTAGGCGTAGGCCAAAAGTCCAAACACAGCTCTTCCTTAACCCTCGCCCGGGTAGGGCAAAATTACTACGTGTTCGGGTAGGGGGGTACGACCCCCCCCCCCCCCCCCCCCCCCCCCCAACTTAGCGTTTCGCCCCTAATTGAGCTAGGGCTTCGATTCAAAGACGAGCGTGTTGCTTGTGACGAGAGGAAGCCGCTGATACCCGATTGTAAGGTCTTGAGTCTGAGGTCATGGCAATGACCCAAAAGTCATCAAAATTGAAAATGTGTATAAATTGAATTGTATTAAGCTAGAATCGTGAATGAGCATATCATAATACTTAATAGGTGTCAAATTCGTAATCAGCGTCACAAAATGTCCTAAAAACTGTCAAATTCCAAAAAGGTCATGTCAGGTCATCTGAGGTCAGTGACCTCGGTTGACCTTTGGATGTGTATGATCCCAGTAGAACATATAATTGTCTAAAATGGATCCCAAATTTGAAATCTGCGTCACAAATTGTCCTAGAAACCGCCAGAAGCAAAAAAAAAGTAATGAGGTCATTGGAAGTCAATGACCTCAGTTGACCTCTGAAAAGGTCAATCGAGGTCACAATCTCAGTGGAAACCATAACTGTCACCTGGAAACACCTTTGCATATGCTCCTGAACAACACACTCGGAAACTGCACAAGTTACAAACATCGATCTGCGGGACGCCAGTTGCGCCTGACATGACCTTGAGAAACAGGTCACGGGTCATGTGGGTTAGAAAATCTTTTTTTCACATTCTGTATCAAATTTGTCAAAAGTAGGGTACTGAAAGTTGCATTGCAATCGGTTAAAAACTAAGCGAGTTATTCCAGAAAAACCGAGGGGGTGACATCCATACACCCCCCCCCCCCCTACCCGGGCGAGGGTTAAGGCAGAGTCCATGTCGCTTATCTCAAAAAGCGTCAGCTAGTGGTGTTAAAAATAACCAAAACAAACAAGACACTAAGCACCTACCAATCTGACTCAATGATCCAACCCCGCCGTAGACAGCGCTCGATCAGAACCACTGAATCCTGGGGACATGGCCTCGCAAGAGGGGCCTAACACGAGGCTACGCACAATGTGGCGCGGTACGACAAATCAAAATAGACGGTCCACATGGAACCAGCCGCCATTCATGGACGTCCTGCGCTGAAAATGTCTCAGAAGAGATGAGCACAAGATTACACTGCCGAGTACTTGCCTCTACAAGTACCTTGCGGTTTCCCCTTGTCGGAAAACTTACTGGTACCTGATATTCGTTGAGAACAAGTACTATGCAAATAATCTTTACTTTAAAAGGTTAAATGATCAATTAAATGGTATGAAAGGAAAGTGCTTGCCTTCCTGATGCCAATGGTACCATTTTGTGTTTGTTAAGAAGAGCGCCGTTTTTAGGCGTAAATGGCTAATGAGAATATTTGTACTCTTTGTCTGCGATACCGGGTACCCAGGTGTATACCGGCAAAGTGTGTATGTCCGATATATCTATCAATCGGGCTTGTTAGAGTCTAAATTAACTAAATATGAATGCAAAATGTTCGGCCTTATAAAAAAAACTGCAATTCAAGAGCATCCGACACGTGAAAATGGTCGTATAACTCTGTCTAAGATATACTCAGCGCTGTTCTCAGCGACTTCTCGAGAGAGCTCAACGCTGATTGGTCCGTGTCCACAGTGACCCAGACTGGTTATTGATTCAAATTTTTTTGGAACGATTCAATCATGATTCATTTTGGAATCTGAATGATTCAATCACCGTTCGATTCACGGATACAATTTTGAGAAATTGATTCCTTCCGATTCAAAGAATCAAAAAAATATTTTGATCGATTCATGTTTGATTCAACATTTCAATATATTAGGTGAATTTACTTCAAATCAATAAAAATGGAAACATGCACATATAATCATTAAAACAATATGGCGCCCATGAGAAATGAAAGACGAAAATATGCCAAGGCTGACCTTAAAATAAGTCGACTATCAGTACCAGTTGCGTAAAGAGAGACGACGCTGTCGGTTTAGAGGCCCCATGCAAATACACATGGCCTTATTTTTTGCAGATGTCAAGATCAAACTCGAATATCTTTTTGATTAGATCATTGTGGTTGTTTTAACTGCTACCATACTTAATTTCAATGCCAAGCCATCAAAATGGCTATCTCAACTCAAATATAATGTTAATGTGGGATAGTTCCTTTAATTGCCTAGTGTTTTTGTTTTCATAGGAGACTTTCAGTGGCAATATGCACGTACGCGCGCACACAAGCATACGCACGCACGCGCCCACGCCCCACACATGCACACACGCACCAATTCCCATGTCTGAACTTTTCTCAACCACCGATGTATAAAAACAAAGCGTACAAAGCACACCTTCAACGCGTCAGATGTTGAATTATCAATCTTCCTTCACTTCCTTCTTGTGTCGATGTTCTCGTAGCGTGCCTAAGCCATCATAGTGTAGCCGGACCTGATTGTCATGCGGGCTGGGTGCGGGCAGCCGTTTACGGAGGCGCCGCCGGCGGTCAGCCGGTGCATTGTGTACACGGGAGCTGTGGGGCTGCACACTGCAGTCATATGGCCGGCCGTGTGAGCCGATACGGCCCGGCCCGGCCCGGCTGACCCGGGGAGACTGCCAGCTCGTGTGGCTCACCACATTCCGCTGGCCGCGGCCCTGAATCGGACTGTGACCGTGTGTCCCTGTGTGGCGCAGTACACGACATGGCCCTGAATCGGACTGTGACCGTGTGTCCCTGTGTGGCGCAGTACACGACATGGCCCTGTATCGGACTGTGACCGTGTGTGTCTCTGTGGCGCAGTACACGACACGGCCCTGTATCGGACTGTGACCGTGTGTCCCTGTGTGGCGCAGTACACGACATGGCCCTGAATCGGACTGTGACCGTGTGTCCCTGTGTGGCGCAGTACGCGGCCCTGTATCGGACTGTGACCGTGTGTGTCTCTGTGGCGCAGTACACGACACAGCCCTGTATCGGACTGTGGCCGTGTGTGCTTGCCGTGGCACACACTCACAGCCCTACTGACCAGCTGTCTGACCGTGTGTGTCTCTGCCGGGCAGGTTTCACGTGCCGGTGTGATGGCCTGTTCTGCTCCCTGCATCGGTACAGCGACAAACACGACTGCTCCTTCGACTACCGCCAGCTGGGCAAGCAGGAGATTCGCAAAAACAACCCCGTCATCGTCGGCGAGAAGGTGAACAAGATTTGAGCGCGGCCGGCCGGTGACCGCGCGTCTTTACCCGCTATGTATCGGGTGGAGGGCCGCCAGCCGCGTGCGTGCCGTCTATGGGCGCCTCCTGACCGACTGTATACCGGAGCCGGCCAGTCTGGCCGCCTCTCGACCGCTGTATGTCGAGGCCGGCCAGCCGCCGCCGCCGCCGCCCGCCCGTCAGCCGCCGGCGGGCCGGAACACTCGGGGCGGGCCGGAACACTCGGGGCGGGCCGGAACACTCGGGGCGGGCCGGAACACTCGGGGCGGGCCGGAACACTCTGTGTGTGCGGTCGACGCAAGGGAGGGGAGGGGCGCTGCTGGGCGTGAGACGCCCGTCGGCGCTCTGGTCGGCTTGGTGTGGTGTGAACGGGTGCTGGGCACGGCGTGGCGTGGCCGAGGCCATCTCCCTGACGCACTGGCTAGGTTGTTTTGTGTAGCTCAACTCCCATGCGTGTAATCCATTGGAATGAGAGTTTCATCCGATCCCGCTGCGTTGCCTTGATGCGCTTTCATCGGCTTAGAGTGCTAGGTGCCGTGTGCTCCGATCCTCTTCACACGCGTGCGGTTCATATGATCATTTGGGGTGCTAAAATCCTCTGTAGTGGCCCGATTTCAGAGTGTGCACTTTGTGTATGGAAGTTAAGTGCTTCATGTGGATACGAGCCTGTTGTGTTGGATAAATTGCATGCGATTATTGATATATCTCTGACATGGGTTTCTATATTATCGATGTGGTATAGTCGATGTGGACTGTTGCGGCGGCGGGCTGGGGCAGAGCCGTAGCGCCCGGCCCGGCCCGGTCTGTGTTATGTAAGCTCTGAGCTACGTGGCGGCGCGGCAGTGTGTGTTGCAGTGTGTGTGTGCGTGTGTGCGTGTGTGTGTGTGTGTGTGTGCTGATTGGCGGTGCCGCCAGGGCACCAGCAGCGGCCCGCTGTGGCGCTGTCGCACCTCCGTCTCCGCTCCTCTAACCAGCGCCAGCTCACCGGGACACCACACAACTGCTATGTCCAGCAAGGCTTACTCCGCATATTGGCCGGTCTTAATGGTATGTCACGCGCGAAATACAGTTTTAAGGCGTTACCGGAGAGTTTTGCTAGATGGCTGCTTCAGCGGAGACCGAAAGAAGTCGGTGACACGTGGCAAGGTTGAGGTCGAAATATCGATGGATCCCTTTCTGTTCCGACTTCAGAGCACGCGGAATGTGAAGCGATGGCGAGCATCGACTGCCAGCCCCAGGCCGCCTCCTGGGGCCAGCCAAAGTGTAAAACAGAGCTAGCCAACACAGACTGCCAGTCCCAGGCCGGCTCCTGGGGCCAGCCAAAGTGTACAACAGAGCTGGCCAACATAGACTGCCAGTCCCAGGCCGGCTCCTGGGGCCAGCCAAAGTGTAAAACAGAGCTAGCCAACACAGACTGTCAGCCCCAGGCCAGCTCCTGGGGCCAGTCAAAGTGTAAAACAGAGCTAGCCAACACAGACTGTCAGTCCCAAGCCGGCTCCTGGGGCCAGCCAAAGTGTAAAACAGGGCGGCCAACACAGACTCAGCCCCAGGCCGGCTCCTGGGGCCAGCCAAAGTGTAAAACAGCTGACCAACACAGACTGCCAGCCCCAGGCCGGCTCATGTGGTCAGCCAAAGTGTAAAACACAGCTAGCCAACACCGACTGCCAGTCCCAAGCCGGCTCCTGGGGCCAGCCAAAGTGTAAAACAGCTGGCCAACACATACTGCCAGCCCCAGGCCGGCTCCTGTGGTCAGCCAAAGTGTAAAACAGAGCTGGCCAACACAGACTGCAAAATCCACTTTCAGTTCATAGCTACATTTCACCGTTTCCGGTTCTGCCGCAGAGAAGTGTTGCCGATGCGGCGTGGCGTACATCAGGATATTGGGACGGTGTGTATCGTTTCGCTGTCTCACCAATGCACTATGGGCCAGGAGCCCGATCTAGCCCGCCATAATTGATTATTGACCTCATATAGCCTTTTTTCAGCCTCAGATCATTGGCATGGGCACTTGGAGCAAGTATTATGAATTTGGAAACCATTTAGTACTAATGGTTTCCAAATACTACCGTCACTAAACTACTACCGTCCAATCCCTGCTTGAAAACGCAGCTCGGCGCTCACTGAGGCTCGCAGAGACGCCACTATCTCTGCATTGTCAGCAGTCTCTCCGTGGTGTGGTCCAGGAGGCTTTGATGTCGGACCTCAGCGTGGGTGGCCGTCACCATTGCATTGCATTGCATTACATTGCATTGCAGACCATTGCAGACATCATATAATCACCCCTCATGGGTGCAGAGGCAGGTTGGGGCAGGAAATTGGACTTGCCACAGCAAGCCGAACCATTGAGAATCACAACCATACTCGTATATCCGTGGTATCGCGTGTTATCCATTAGATCGGCACTATCGAATAAGCTGCATTCAAGTTTGTGCCGACACTTCTGCTATGTCAACACAAATTGTCATTAAAAGCACGACATACCCTACTTTTAGTTTTAATTTTGACTTCACAGTGTAGCCAAGGTATCATTCTAACCTGAAAACATGCACATTGCAAGATTCTTGCTTTATAACATTCGTCATTAAATCTAAGCATACATCGATTTCGCGAGCCGCGGTCTCCCTGTTGTAAGCTTCATGCAAAGGTCCGTGTTTCGGTGCCGTTTATACTCCGTGTGATTGGACTAAAAAAACTTGCCATATTCTTAATCCACGGTAAATTTTGGACATATTCATGTATGCCCCATATTGAAATGAAAAAACCACTCAGGCCAATTACGGCGGGCTAGATCGGGATCCTGGCCAGTGCAATGCGACAAATGGGCTGCTGATGGCCGCGGTACGGTACTTCCGCTACACGTCACGGGCAGACGTACCCAGGTGGCGGTACACAGCCACACCGCGAGGAACATTTTTTTCCTCGATTCAGCACTTCGCGCGCTAGACTAAGTGAACTGGTGTTTTGCCAATGTTATACCTTTTGTATATTGATAAGCACATGTGTCATGCAACTCCGATGCCGATACAAAAATGAATGGCCTACATATGGGTTATAACGAATACTAGGGTTCTCGTTACTGGTTGCGCCCCACATTGTTTTTTAACCAGGGCCCAAGCTTACCAAGTGCCGTGATCGCACCAAATCAATGAGGCACCGGTCGAAAGCTTAGAAATCCTATCGCAAGATGTCACTCAAGTCGGTCGGGCCGATTGCGCGACGTGGCAGTAGTTTCTTTACCCTTCGTTGTGCCCCCTTTGGGCGTGATCGGCATGAAAATACGGCGCAGTTTCCGACCACGCCGCGTCGATTGGTGAAGGTCCCGAGTCGCTATATCCGATAGGTTCAGAGTTGCAGCGTGGCAGTAGCGGTGTTGACCCTTATCTGGGCCCTGCAGGGACCAATGCCGTAGTACGGCATATTGGTGCGCTGGCCTGCAAAACTTCTGGAACCCAGGATCGAACAGATGACATCCCGATCCTCAGTCTAGCGTTCTCCCGACAGCTATTTCGACAATAGGCTTAGATCAAACCAAACTCAGTGGTTCTAAAAGTGCGGCGTTCTGAGCACTCGCATTGACGGCATTTGGTAAGATTGGACCGAGACGTCTTAGGATCTCACAACTTTTGTTTGAAGTTCTCTTCTCCTTCCTCTTTCCCTTTCCATTGATCGGCATGTTGTCAAAGCATTGAAACCGTCGAATAATCTTGCAGAATCTTTATTTCGAACGCTTCACAATTTTACATAGTCACAGACACGTCACCACGAAGGATAGAGATGTTACATTAAAGGCTTACAGGGATAGTAAATAAATACATATAAGCACAAGTTTCAATAAACATGATCTACAATCTTGTCCGGTTCTCGCCAGGCCGTTTTCCTCCTTAAAATATAGCTTAGCCTAGGCCTAGGGAGGTTGTAAAATAAACACTACCTGAGACAAAGCATTTCTCTACGACAACTTAAAAGCAAGGCACTCAAGGAGCTTACAAATGTTTTCATGTTTTTTTATTTTTTTATTTTTTTTATTTGAGCATCGCTCGATGAAAGTTCGCTTTGTTTGCACAATATTCAGGTTAGTAGCCATTCATGTCAGATAAACCTTTGTCGTGAAATATTTACCACAATGTAGTACCACCCGCCCCAAAATATCTGCAAACATAAAGCTTCCTGCACGAACGCAAATAAGGTAATTTGGTTATAAAACCAACCGCGGTCAGTCAGTCAGTCAGTCTCTCACTCGAGGCCAGTGGTGGTTTGGTGCGGCGATCGGGGGAGCGCCGGGCGGCCGCCGCCCCGCGGCCGGCAGCGCAGATGGTGGTTGCCGCTCCGGCCGCCGGGCGGCGCTGCCGGCGTGTGAGTGACAGGCAGGCTCGGCGGCTCCTCCAGCGGCCCGCTCAGCGGCAGGACGCGCTAGCGGGCAGCGCCGCCGCTGGTGCGCGAGTTGCGCATCAACGGCTTGTGCGAGCGGAACGCGTCGGACGAGTGACGCCAGGTCCAGCAGACTCGGCAGAAGTACTTGAAGCAGGTCAGGTCACGGCAGAAGTAGGGGCCCTGCTGCGTGGCGCACACCGAGCACAGGGAGTCTTCCAGGTACGGGTCGATCTGCACCTGCAGCACGCGACAGGAGGACGGGGTCAGACGTCGGACGTCGGTTCCCAGAGACAGGACACGACAACAGTCTGGTCGCGGCAGGTCTGCCGACTCACACTGCAGAGCACAGACCGCAATACCTTCGTATACATGGTAATGTTAATAAACCTCCAAACATCCATAGTCAAATATAAATTTAAGTATTAAGTAATCGAGACAGATGATTAAGGACGTGGAGTTTACCTTTTTGGTGAACTTCAGCGCCTTGATCTCGACGAACGCTGCGGCCACCGCCTTCATGAAGGACTTCTGGTTGTTGAAGGTCACCCTGCCGGACCCGATCGGGTACTTGTGCTTGTCAGTGTCGATACCTGTCGACAAAACGGGGCCGGTATGGTGTGGCTCCGGGAGCAATGAGTTCGCACCTTTTTTGCTTTCCGCCAATGACTTCTTCCGGCTGCTGGTGAAAGAGTGAACGTTGAGAATCCGCCTAAATTGATTGTCAAATGGCTTTTTGGAGCCAAACAATGTATTTAAAATGTCTTATTGCATAAGTCAACCAGGGAACAAAGTAGTACCGCGCGAGGCCACAAGCAGGTGGTAAAGTGTGCTGTCCTTATGGACAAGGTCGGGGACAAAAGCTCTTTCTCATGAAGTACTGGGGGGGGGGGTCAAAATGCCAGCAAAAATAATTACCAAGTCATTCCTGTGAAAATTTATTAAGCGATCATTTCCTTAGAAATACTGATAGTCGAAACAACTTCAGATGTTTTATTCACTTGATAATCATATTCATCACGTCAGTTTGTATGTGCATTTACTTTTTTTTTTCAATTAGCAGTTTCGTTACAGCTCTTGATTGCCAATAATACATTACATTTAAAAAAAGACTTAAAAAAAATATGGACGATAGATTTAAACACTTGGAGAGTCACTGCAACAAAAATGCACATAGGTCTTCAAAAAAATGGCCTATAATAACATGATCCAGAAGGAATTGGGCGGATATGCGTATCCTCAGAATAGGAAGCATTTGAATATTTCCTCATTAACTTATGATGGAGAGGTCACGAAACTGACCCGACCTTAGGTCAGATATAAAAAAATCAGAGATAACTAACCAATTGTAGGCAACATTACCCTTATGAAATACGGTAAGTACGAAATCGATCGGCCAAAAACTGTGGCTGTGGTACGACCGCACACTTTTTGGAGGTGGGTCACGTGACCCGGCCTGGTGACCTGACCTGAGATGACCGGTGGTCAAGAATTTTACAATGTGGGCAATTGATGCCCATTGATGCCGTGCCAAAAACGGCAGCGCTGTGCGCCGCAGTTTTTTCGCTATCCTCGAAAAACCTTAGGGGGAGACTAAACGCCCCCCTCCCCCCCCCCCCCCCCCCCCCCCCCCCCCCCCCCCCCGGCACGATGCGGGAAATCCGTTCACTATATTCCCCGGGGCCGGGGCCGGGGTACTAGTGCATTTTCAATGGAGGTCCATAGTCAGGACAATTGATTTGATTGTCTTGGGACCCCACCCCCTAACTCGGTAAACTAAAAGGGCTAGAAAGACTCTGAAAAAAAGTCCACAAGCTCTCGAAAAGCACATTCGAAGGTGTTTCAGACAAGTTTTTCTCAAGTCAATATTGAGGTCAGGTAATCAAAGGTCAGATTTTCAAGTTTTAGGACTTGGCTCCAGAAACCCCCAGATATCACAGGAACTATGATAGCCAAGAACAAACGAGAACAAAAAAAACAATTGAAAACTCTTGAAAAAAAAAATGAAATCGCTAAGGTGTCCTCGAATTTGGAATTTGAGCTCAGGTCAATAGTTTAGACTCCTGCAGAGCTCATCAAATGTCAAAGGCTATTTAAAAAGTTTATCGCGAATAGCTTTTTACCTAATTAATAACGACAAGGCAATGATTTTGACGCCATCGTGCTCGTCTCAAGACACGACTCATAGTGTTGACCTGGCCGGGTCAACTTACAAATATGACCTCAGGTCAAGGTCATGTGGTGGTGACCCAAGTAGGTAATGTTGCATATGGAAAGACGTTACGCGACGAGACCAACACATTGGTGTCTGTTTCACTTCTCTATCGATATGTAGATGTAGTCATGAAACCGTTGGTGACCTCTGATGACCTCAGCTGACCCTGTAGGAGTCGCTGAACAAAAATGGCACCTAGGTCATCAGTGTCCTATAAGATGATCCATAAGGAATTAGACTGCTATCTTGCGTCTCCTTAGAATAGGAAGCATTTGAATATTTCCCCTTACTTATAATGGAGAGGTCACGAAAGTAGCCGGCCTTAGGTCGCTGATATTAAAAATCAAAGATACACGAATTGTAGATATGTGACCTCATGAAATCCCTGCAAGTGTAAAACCGATCATACAAAAACTGACCGTTACGACCACAAGATTTTTGGGAGGTGGAGTCACGTGACCTGGTCTGGTGACCTGACTTAACACGCGCCCTGGAGGGGGAGGGCGAAATCCGCCCACCCCTCCGGTTTTTCGAGGATAGCGCAAAAACGGCGGCGCACAGCGCCGCAGTTTTTTGTATACCTGTTTAGAAATGAACTTCCCGCATTATGTAAAATTCTTGGCCTCAGGTCATCTCAGGTCAGGTCACCAGACCAGGTCACGTGATGACCTCAACTCCAAAACGTTACGTTTGCAGTAGTACCACAGTCACAGTTTTACGCCGATCGGTTTCAATCTTGCAGGACTTTAAGATAGAGAATAGAAAACGGTACCAATATGTTTGTCGCGTCGAGACACGTCGCCAAATATGCAACATGACCAACTTGGGTCACCACTTGACCTTGACCTGAGGTCATATTTGTCAGTTGACCTAACCCGGTCACCATGAATATGATTTGAAGCGCCTTGACAAGACACACGTGATGGCGTAAACATTATTGCTTTATCTTTATTAGGTAAAAGGTTATTTGGGGAAAACAGTTTTGAAAACAAAATCACCTTTTTGACATTCGATGACCTCTGGAGCCTAAACTATTGACCTGAGCTAAAATCTGAGGACACCTATGTCGATTGCATTTGTCAATGACTTTCGATTGCTTTTTTCCGTTTGCTGCTAACTGTCATAGTTCCCGAGATATTTGGGAGTGTTCGAACCGAAGTCTTGAAAACTTGAAAATCTGACCCTTGATGACCTCTGGTGACCTCAATATTGACCTGAAAAAAAAATTAACGAAATACTTTCGAAAGAGCTCGTCTCGAGCTATCTAACGTAGTTTCTCGCTTGTCGCTACGTTGCGTGGTTTTCGAGATCATAGGGGGGGGGGCGAAATCCGCCCCCCCTCCAGGGCGTGTAATTATCAGAGGCCCTCCAGGGCGCGTGTTAAGATGACCAGATTTTTTTTTTAAACATAATGTGAACAATTGATGCACAAACAGCTGTGCCAAAAATGGCGGCGCTGCGCGTCGCAGTTTTTCCACTATCCGCGAAAAACCTGAGTGGCCGTCTGCACGCCGGAGTCCAGCCACCCCAGTGACCGAGCAGGCCGTCTACACGCCGGAGTCCAGCCACCCTAGTGACCGAGCAGGCCGTCTACACGCCGGAGTCCAGCCACCCTAGTGACAGAGCAGGCCGTCTACACGCCTGAGACCAGCCACCCTAGTGACCGAGCAGGCCGTCTACACGCCGGAGTCCAGCCGTCCCAGTGACCGAGCAGGCCGTCTACACGCCGGAGTCCAGCCACCCTAGTGACCGAGCAGGCCGTTTACACGCCGGAGTCCAGCCACCCTAGTGACCGAGCAGGCCGTCTACACGCCGGAGTCCAGCCACCCCAGTGACCGAGCAGGCCGTCTACACGCCGGAGTCCAGCCACCCTAGTAACCGAGCAGGCCGTCTACACGCCGGAGTCCAGCCACCCTAGTGACCGAGCAGGCCGTCTACACGCCGGAGTCCAGCCGTCCCAGTGACCGAGCAGGCCGTCTACACGCCGGAGTCCAGCCACCCCAGTGACCGAGCAGGCCGTCTACACGCCGGAATCCAGCCACCCTAGTGACCGAGCAGGCCGTCTACACGCCGGAGTCCAGCCACCCTAGTGACAGAGCAGGCCGTTTACACGCCGGAGTCCAGCCACCCCAGTGACCGAGCAGGCCGTCTACACGCCGGAGTCCAGCCACCCTAGTGACCGAGCAGGCCGTCTACACGCCGGAGTCCAGCCGTCCCAGTGACCGAGCAGGCCGTCTACACGCCGGAGTCCAGCCACCCTAGTGACAGAGCAGGCCGTCTACACGCCGGAGTCCAGCCACCCTAGTGACCGAGCAGGCCGTCTACACGCCGGAGTCCAACCGCCCTAGAGACCGACCTGCGTAGACGACGCCGCCGAACAGGTCGGTCATGATGCGCGCCAGGGCCTCGGCGGTCAGCATGCCGTGCAGCGCGCCCACGAACACAGTCATCCGAGATTCCAGCCGCTGCGACGGACAGCGCACGTAGTTGCTGTCCGCGATCACCCAGGGAATCACCTGCACCTGCGGAGTGGGACAACAGACAGTTCGGCACCTGTAACTCACTCACACAAAGAACGGCAAATCACCGTAACATTATATGTGGTTTGCAAGACTCGAACAATAAGGGTCCTTTAAATTATAAAGCCCCGGACAGCCGATAAAAATGAACGATTTCGCAACCTTACACGTGCACCTAGGTGAACCGAGGCAGACCTCACCTCCTTGGACCTCATACGCCTCGACGAGATCTTGAAGTAGCAGTTGCCGCTGTTTCCCAAGTCGTATGTGCACGCCTCAAGCATGGCCTTGACATGTTTTTCAGACTCGAACAGCACGTAAACGTAGCCCTTGGGAGGGTTGCCGTTGCTGTCCTTGCCAGGCCACTCGACCCGAATGGGCCCGAACGGCCTGAAGGCGAATGCCAGGGCCGATTCAGTGATGTCCCATGGCACACCGCCCAGGAATACCTGCCCAGGGAGAAGGCAGACATGTCAGCTGTCGGTATACCTTCCCGCGGCATAATCGGGCATCATAAAACCACACGCTAATTGTAGAGTCATAATCGTGTCGGATATTGACCAGTGTATGAAAGAAGCCGAAAGCAGTCTAGAAACGGGCATTCATAATAGCAGTACAACACAAATGACTCGCATTCAGAGCGTCGAGCTTGAGGCAGGTCACACCCTCTGCATTACTCAGCGCGCTCGCACCTTGCAGGAGTAGACTGGGTTTCTGTACACCCTCTTGGGCAGTTGCCCGGACCAAGTGCAGGTGGCGTCGTACACGGAGGCGGCGCTGCGGTGCTGTTTGGCAGCCTGCTCGATGGCGCGCTGGTCCCGCGCCAGGCCCGGCGGCGGCAGCCGTTCGCGCGGCGAGCCGCCCCCGCCCCCGCCCCCGCTCCCGCCCCCGCTCCCGCCCCCGCTCCCGCCCCCGCCCCCGCCGCCAGAGTACAGCGCGCCCGGCGGCGGAGACAGATCGAACTCGGCCGGCAGCGGCATCCTGCGCTGAGCCAGCAGTGACTGGAGGCTGACCGGCACGCCGGGCACCTGAAGTCCACCGCCGCTGCTGCCGCCTCCGCTGCCGCCGATCCCTCCCCCGCTACCACCGCTGTAGCCCAGGTTCAGGCTGTTCTGCGAGAGGAGAAACGTGCGAGATCAGCGGACGTCTCAGATTTAAAAGTCGTCCAGGACAAGCCAGCAAGGCTGCGGAATTCAAGAGGCTAATCGATTCCCAACGTGGCAGGCAGAGTGGTAAATTTGCGTTATAAGAAGGGACAGCTTGTATCACATTGGGAAAGGACTGAAGACTAGAATTTACAGTGGAAAAATAATTAATAATAGTACCCAGTAAGGCGCCGTAGTTGGCGATGAACGAGCGAGCGCGAAGGAAATGTATGGGGAATTTCAACTTGATCAGGCAAGTAGTTTGAGATACAAAAAAGGTGCGCACGTGCAGAGGCATCCACCTTTGACTCGTGAGAAAGTGGGGGCTGAGGGTCCCTAACCACACCAAATTTGAACACAATCGGCTCAGCCGTTCCAGAGATATAGAATAGGAGTGTGCACGTGCGCACGTGCAAAGCCACCCCACCCAGACCTGTGGAAAGGCGGCGGCTGAGGGGTCCCTAACCACACTAAATTTGCACACAATCGGCTCAGCCGTTGCGCAGAGTTGTTGCGAGAAAACACCCATCACGTCACCCATCAACACCCATCACGCGGCACGCGCCACGCGCAGTGGTAGGCACCCACATGAGTCGGCACTGGTCTCAAACAGGGTAGGTTGGATGGTTGGATGCTCAGCAAAGAAGTCCGCCTGTCAATCGGACGTGTGGTTGCAGATATGAGCTTCTCAAAAGCGTCGCCACGGATCGGGTCGGGCCGCGCATAATCAGATTTGTCCCATATACCACGGAAGGACGAGCGAGCGCTTGTAATTAAACTCTAATAATTGAGGAATGTTATGCAGGTGCGAGTGATGAGCCGTTTTCAGATGTGTATTTCGCTTAGTTGGGGTGTCTGTGCTAACTCGCCACGCTACCACATGCATATGCAATAAGAGTATGCTCAGTGATTAAGACTGCGCCGCAAGGCATAACTGCGTTCCGGGTCATCTACCTATCGCATAGCCTTATAGCGATCAGGCCGAGAAGCAGACAGTTTCTAACGTTCAGGACCGGTCCGTAGGTACCTACCACTAGCGGACAAGGGGGGGGGGGTCAAAGGAGCCATGCCTCCCAGACATCTGAAAGCAGTCAAAAATGGAGGCATTTCCTTTTTAAACCTAAATTGAAATAAATTTAAATCGAAAGTATAAATAACTTTTACTAAGGAAACTTCGCTTTAAATGACTTAAAAATGCAGAAGGAAACTAAATCGACAAGTTTTCAAAATTGTGATTTTCCTCGAGACTTAGCCCTCCAAACAACTTTTTGCCGTTTTGGGTCCGCCCTAGACTATATCACTGCATCACATCTTCGACTTACTCACTTGACCCGATCTGAATGGCAACATTAACGTATTTCGAACTAGCTCAAGGCAATTCCAGTACAGCTCCTGCATCACCATGACCTGCACGGACACGCAGCTCGGTGCTGCCCTCACCATGAGCTCCGAGAGCATGCTGCCCTCGCTGCCGGTGATGGTGCCGACGCCGCTGGTGTCAGAGTCCGGTGACGGGCTGCGGAAGTCACGGCAGCCCATCATGATGGCCTGCTCGAGCGTCGGGCTGCCGGTGTCGGTCGTGCCGCCGCTGTAAGAGGAGCCGGAGCCCCGGATGGCGCGCACCGCCGGGGACGGACTGCTGCCCGAGAAACTGTACAGCAGCTGGCTCAAATTGCGCTCCTGCAGCTGCGCGTCCAGCTGGAAACAGGATCGCAGTGTTTAGCACGGGGCGCCCGGATTTGCGGAGGAATATGCAGTTCCATCTGATCTTGCGTACCAACAGAAAATGAAGTTGACACTTCCAGTTTCAATAAAACTGTCATGGGGGTTTCAAAACTGGCATTAATAATCGCATTAAAGGGAATAAATATGTCACCTTGAAAGTGTTCTTGAAATTTGGCTATACGGGGTATTTTGAGTTGAAAAAACTAATGGCATTTGTTTGGACGATAGATGGATATCAGTCGAAAAATGGGCACGTTTCTCTTCTCTCCATGTCCCATAAACTTCATGACAATTACGACGTCTTGCATTATGCATATGGTAGCTTGGATATGGAAATTATTGCACACAATAACGACGGACTTTAGGCATATATACGCAGGCTGCTTGTAACTTAAACAACCGTTGAGGACCCGAAACAAGTTGCGCCCCCGATCGGGGCACGAAACAGCGTCTTCTAAAAGGGGCCCACTAATCCTGTGGCGAAATTACTTAGCGTAGAGAGGCAATTCTTTCACCACAACCCGTTTTTCGATATGCTCTACAAATCTGCTATCTCAGTTCAAACCCCCCATGTTAAAGGTGAACTATTCCCTTTAACAGAACCATTTGATTAGTAGTCTTACTATTTGCCTCGACATAATATAAGTATATAATTTAACATTGAAATGGGAAAATGAAGTACTCTGCTCTCTCTTTGTCTCGCCAATAGAGCGTAAAGCAAACCCAGAAGCTCGTGTCGCTCGGGATGTTTCGAATTCGTCCCATCAGAATGGTGAGCTTGTATTGTTCTGGCAGGAAGCCAGCCAATCGTGTGTCGCACTCACGTCTAATGGTAGCGTCGGCGGTGTTCTGTAGCTGTCCTTGAATACATTGTCGGGCGAGTAGCTGTTCATCAGACTGTCCAGCGTCATCGGAGCGTCTGTAGGGCAAACAGCAGATGCGATTGATATTAGGCCCCGTGTTCGTGAAGTCATAATTCGATAAACATTTTATTTACTTGTCTATACTAATTACCAAGGTGAATGTATATTTCGCAAAATATATATATTTCGCAAAACATTACCTTAAGTACGATACAACGCAATACGTTGACACACATCCGACAGTCGAATTGTAAGCACGATAACAAAAGACTAACGACATCGAAATGAGCACTTTCATTCCATTATTAATGACTATGACTTGGCCTTTCGTAAACAAGTAAAACTAAAGTTATTAATTGTTATCCCGCATCTTATTTGACAGTTTAAGAGCAGGGATTTCTAAAAAAAACTGATACACCGACCATCAAATAAAGGATAAAATGGCCATCGAAAACCACGTTCCGAGAGAGAAGCGCTTTTGCGCACGGTTATTAGCATATTTTCCTCGTCCTCCGAATCACGGCATAATGTGGTCACCATTAATCTATCTAACATACCCCGTCTGCAGAGACGCCTTCTGGACTCGACCCGACACAGTCTCTTCACTCCATACACCCTCTACAGTGTATGGGGTGCGACACTCACCGCGGACCCATGCACCCTCTGCAGAGGGACGCGACACTCACCGCTGCTGCCCAGTGTTACGCTCTGCCAGGGGGCGAGGGACGAGACACTCGCCGCTGCTGCCCAGTGTTACGCTCTGCCAGGGGCGAGGGACGAGACACTCACCGCTATCCCATGCACCCTCTGCAGAGGGACGAGACACTCACCGCTACTGCCCAGTGTTACGCTCTGCCAGGGGCGAGGGACGAGACACTCACCGCTATCCCATGCACCCTCTGCAGAGGGACTAGACACTCACCGCTGCTGCCCAGTGTTACGCTCTGCCAGGGGCGAGGGACGAGACACTCACCGCTATCCCATGCACCCTCTGCAGAGGGACTCGACACTCACCGCTACTGCCCAGTGTTACGCTCTGCCAGAGGGCGAGGGACGCGACACTCGCAGAGGAACGCGACACTCACCGCTGCTCTGTGTGGAGCGACGCCGCACTTCCAGGCTGGCAGATCGGCAGTTCAGTGCATCTGCAATAAGGAGCGAGCGTCTCAGATGCGCAAACAGAGGAGTCTTATACACGCGGACATATCCACATTTGACGCTTGAAACAATGCCCCGAACAAATGTGATACGAAATATATGCGAAGACAGATAATTGAGAAGCCATTTGTTGCAATTCCTCGAGTCACCCAGCTAACACAGTGCTCACCGCTAGTCGAGGCTCCTCGCCGCTTCACGTCACCACCCCCCAGCACCTAACACAGTGCTCACCGCTAGTAGAGGCTCCTCGCCGCTTCACGTCACCACCCCCCCAGCAGCTAACAGTGCTCACCGCTAGTCGAGGCTCCTCGCCGCTTCACGTCACCACCCCCCAGCAGCTAACACGGTGCTCACCGCTAGTAGAGGCTCCTCGCCGCTTCACGTCACCACCCCCCCAGCAGCTAACACAGTGCTCACCGCTAGTCGAGGCTCCTCGCCGCTTCACGTCACCACCCCCCAGCAGCTAACACGGTGCTCACCGCTAGTCGAGGCTCCTCGCCGCTTCACGTCACCACCCCCCAGCAGCTAACACGGTGCTCACCGCTAGTCGAGGCTCCTCGCCGCTTCACGTCACCACCCCCAGCAGCTAACACAGTGCTCACCGCTAGTCGAGGCTCCTCGCCGCTTCACGTCACCACCCCCCAGCAGCTAACACGGTGCTCACCGCTAGTCGAGGCTCCTCGCCGCTTCACGTCACCACCCCCCAGCAGCTAACACAGTGCTCACCGCTAGTCGAGGCTCCTCGCCGCTTCACGTCACCACCCCCCAGGTTGCTGAGGTCGAGAGAGTTCTCCAGCATCTGGTTAATCTTCTGAAACGTCTCCAGGTTATTGCTGTTGCCGTTGGCATCGCCGCCTCCGTAGCGGCTCTCCGGAACACCCAGGCCCGGGTACAGGTAATCGCTCTGCAAAACAAAACGACAGTGCAGTTAAAGCAGATCGAACAAACTGGGCTTCACGCTGACGAGACAGCTTTTATTTATATCTGCAAAATGCTGCAAACGGTACGCCAGGATAATGTGACGAGTCGCTACCTACCGTAGTGAGTACACGCTGGCACATTTTCAAAAACCATAACACTTTAAAATAGAGGTTGGAACAATGGCAATACACATTGGCGAATATCATTTTGCCGAACGTCATTTTAGCGAATGTATTGTCGAAAGACACTGACGAAATGTCTTTGACATGTGAATATGCCGAAATCAAAATGACTAATGCCTTTTTGTCGAAATGCCTTTTTGCCGACAGTGATTTTGTCGAAATGTCTTTGCCAGACATGTCAAGTCGAAATGTTAGCATATTTTCCTCGTCCTCCGAATCCCGGCAATGCCGAATGTCATTTTGTCGACAGTTGAAAAGGTCGAAATGCCTTTTTGCCGAATGTAGTTTTATCGACATTTGGAATGTTCGAAATTGATTTTTGCCGAATGCCGAATGCCTTGTGCCATGCGCAGCAATTGTCAAGTGTGTGCGCCCCAATCATAAGCATCAACAGCGATCCTCCACCGGCAACCAAAGCGGAGCCGGCTATCGCTGCGCGCGCACCGATATCTGTTTGGATGTTTGGTTCGTCGGTTATTCCCCGCTGAGCGGGAACCGTAGCCGGGGAGCTCCTAGAGGTAGAAGGCGGGGGCGCACGCAGGCGGGTGCGGGGGGGGGGGGGCAATCGCCCCTCTCCCATTCGGATAAAGAGGATTTGGATGACTTAAGTATTTTGTTGTCAGTTAATTGACCTTCAAGAAGCTGCTAGCTATGAACTTTGAACTATGAACTTTTGCCACCTCTAATGCGAACCCTGGTGGATGGTCCAAAACCGCAGGAACAAGGGAGGGCAGAGGATGTGCTCGGCAAAAGGCATTTCGACCTTTTCACATGTCGACAAAACGACATTTCGGCAAAAAGTAATTTCGACCTTTTGACACGTAGACAAAGTAAAATTCGGCAAAAGACATTTCGGCTTGTTCATATGTCGACAAAATGACATTTCGGAAAGACATTTCCATCTTTTCGCATGTCGACAAAATGGCATTTCGACAAAAAGGTATTAGTCATTTTGCTTTCGGCATATTCACATTTCGACAAAAACACAAGTCGTCAAAGTGTCCTTAGACAATATGCATTCGGCAAAATAACATTCGCCAATGTGACCGGACACCCATTAATCAGCTGTGACCCAATAACATGTATAACTGAATATTGACAATATTGGAACAGTACCAACACAAACTTTAAGAACTTTTTTTTACTAAGAATAAAAAAAGAACAAATGAAGCCTTAGAGCCATTATTGTATGATTATCAAGTGCCGATTATCAATTGCCCCTTTTGTGGGCAAAGTTGCATTTTTTTGCGGGAATATTTCATTCGGTGCACATTTTAGTAAAATATTCGAAACATTTTATGCAGAAGTTATGATACGCCACAGCTGTTTAGATATAAGCTTGAGGTCCAGAAGCTTCTATAATGAGTTATAATTCATAATAAAGTACTGACTTTTCACAGGTATGAACAATTAACCCTAGCATGGGTTAAAATTTAGACCGACCATAGCTCTGCTAGAGACAATAAGGTGTGTGTATCTCGCACTATACATACCGTAGTCTGGAATTCAAAACTAGCACGACTAGAAAAAGAAAGTCGCAAGCGATTAATGTCCATTTTTACGGTATAATTGTTTGCGATAGATTGAGTGTTAAAATACCAGTGACGTCAGGCCATCGATCGTTCGCAGTAGGTGCCGCGGGACGTGTCGACTGCTAAATACCCGTGACGTCAGGCCATCGATCGTTCGCAGTAGGTGCCGCGGGACGTGTCGACTGCTAAATACCCGTGACGTCAGGTCATCGATCGTTCGCAGTAGGTGCCGCGGGACGTGTCGACTGCTAAATACCCGTGACGTCAGGCCATCGATCGTTCGCAGTAGGTGCCGCGGGACGTGTCGACTGCTAAATACCCGTGACGTCAGGTCATCGATCGTTCGCAGTAGGTGCCGCGGGACGTCAGGCCATCGATCGTTCGCAGTAGGTGCCGCGGGACGTGTCGACTGCTAAATACCAGTGACGTCAGGTCATCGATCGTTCGCAGTAGGTGCCGCGGGACGTGGGCGATCGATCGTTCGCAGTAGGTGCCGCGGGACGTGTCGACTGCGGTGCCGCGGGACGTGTCGACTGCGGTGCCGCGGGACGTGTCGACTGCGGTGCCGCGGGACGTGTCGACTGCGGTGCCGCGGGACGTGTCGACTGCGGTGCCGCGGGACGTGTCGACTGCGGTGCCGCGGGACGTGTCGACTGCGGTGCCGCGGGACGTGTCGACTGCGGTGCCGCGGGACGTGTCGACTGCTAACTCACCGAGGAAGCAAATTTGCACCCAAAAAAAAATCAAAATTCTGCGGGGGAAGCTTCCTTGGCCCTACGCGCACATTTTATTAACATTTTAAATAGTACATTCAATCACCATAACTCAATTATTTTCAGCAAATTTTGCAGACTTTAATTGCGTGTTAAGACCCACTTCAAACGCATCCAGAGCGCTGTTCTGGATGACCTTACAATAACTTGGCCTCACTATAGTTAGTTTTCCCATGATACTGAAACATGTCAAGTTCTCCGCGAGAAAACTCCAGTAGATTGATTGATCATTGATGAGTAGATTTTAACATAAGTGATAATCTCATGCAGTTAAAAAATAAAAACTTGACCAAAACCATGAGACATGTTAAGGGAGTGTGCCTACTCACATTGCTAATTTGGAGTTATTGACCCTGGTTTATAGAACATAATTTTCTGAATCGAGCCATGCCTTTAATTTTGCCAGATTCGGACTAGTTGCCGAGATATTCCAAAGACAATTATTTATATCTTGCATGATGTGATCGTAATTGTATTGTCTTACGTGCGCCGTATATCTTGCATGATGTGAGCGTAATTGTATTGTCTTATGTGCGCCGTTTTACATACCATAGTGGCGACCGTTGTATAGATACCGAAACATAAAATAAGGAAAAAAACAATAAGTGAAAATTCAACTAAAGGGGCTCCAGATGTGAATTTAATCATATAAAACAATTAAACCAATAGCTACTTACAGTATGCAAAATATTTGACACTCGAAAACAGTAGGCACACTCCCTTTAAAAGAGACTGTCCCATCTTTGTGAAAGTTGTCGAAACACTTAATTGTATGTCGTCTACATGTCAGGCGAGGTCAGCTGAACATGTCGGTGAACTTTTTTCCCGAAAAAAAATGTTCATCTTGGAAGATATTAAACTTTTAGTTTTAAGCGGAAAGTTGGGTTGGTGAAGTCACGATTTTGTTTTAATAACAGGGAAATCCTTTGTGCTGCCAAATGTATTGCAATTTTGTGGACATCTATTGCGCAGAAAAAGCGAATCATCCGGCGTCTTAGATTGGCTTAGATTGCGAACCACCCGGGGATCGAGAAATGAAGACTAAAATATTACAAGGCTGACCTTAAAACAAGTAGACTATCATTACCAGTTGGGTAAAGAGACACGACGCTGTCGGTTTAGAGGCCCCATTCAAATACACATGAGCCTTATTTTTGCAGATGTCAAAATCAAACTCGGAATATCTTTTTGATTAGATAATTGTGGTTGTTTTAACTGCTACCATACTTAATTTCAATGCCAATCCATCAAAATGGCTATCTCAACTCAAATATAATATTAAGGTGGGATAGTCCCTTTAATGCCGAATGAAAGTGCCAAGTGACCTAAATAGACTAATAGTGCTTTCAGGCTCGATTCGATTAGTCTGTAGGCCCTTTTAATCATCAGAAGCTGGATCAGTCCATTTAGGCTCCTTTATCAGATTAAAATTCCTGTAGTGGTTTTCATCAACAAAATACTCTTATAAAATGGAGTAGCTCCGGTTCAAAAGAACGGTTCTGCATACGGACCGACAAACATAGCAGTGGCGGATCCAGGGGGGGGGCCGTAGGGGCTGAAGCCTCCTGCCTTAGAAAACGGCGCCACTTTTGTATAGGATTTGCCGGCGTCGAAGGCGCCGTAGCGTTTTCGGGAGGCCGCCAGGGCGCCCTTGCGTCTACCAACAGCATCGTAGCACTCTTGGAAGGCACCCTGGCACCCTCAGAAGACATCTTGCCGCCCTCACAACGCATTATGCCGCCCTCGGAAGGTACATCGCCGCCCTCGGAAGGCATTATGCCGCCCTCGGAAGGCACCATGCCGCCCCAGTCACCGAGGAAATATGCCGCCCTCAGGCCTGAAGCCCCCTGCCTTAGAAAATCCTGGATCCGCCCCTGAAACATGGTTATTAGACTGTGCCGCCCAGGGGCGGATCCAGGATTTTCTAAGGCAGGGGGCTTCAGGCCTGAGGGCGGCATATTTCCTCGGTGACGGGGGCGGCATGGTGCCTTCCGAGGGCGGCATAATGCCTTCCGAGGGCGGCGATGTACCTTCCGAGGGCGGCATAATGCGTTGTGAGGGCGGCAAGATGTCTTCTGAGGGTGCCAGAGTGCCTTCAAAGAGTGCTACGATGCTGTTGGTAGACGCAAGGGCGCCCTGGCGGCCTCCCGAAAACGCTACGGCGCCTTCGGCGCCGGGCAATCCTATACAAAAATGGCGCAGTTTTCTAAGGCAGGGGGCTTCAGCCCCTACGCCCCCCCCCCCCTGGATCCGCCACTGGTGCCGCCAGACTTCAGCGTTCCGAGTCACCTACCCAGGGACGTAGGAATGTCACTGAAGTGGGTGTAGGGGGCAGTGAAACTTTGCTCTCGCCTTGAGAACACCCCCCCCCCCCCCGCTATGGAAGATTTCTTTACAGATTTGGCCTATTTTCGCCTTGGCGAACCTTTTGCAATAAACTTTTTCCTTCTCACCAAGCAAAACAAAATATTTTGGCAACAAAAAATGGCCGAAAAGCGAGGGCCATGCCCCCCCCCCCCGTTCCTATACGTCCATGTATCTACCCATCCCGTTGCTTACATACATGTTATATGGTGTCAAATAACCAGTTTTCGCCAATGTAAATATACTTCCTTATGCTTTCAAAACGTCAACTAAACATACACTAAACGATGATTCAATATTATGAGGCCACAGGCCCGCAATAATTTATCATTTCAAAAGGTTTAATACAGCAAAATATGCTCCCGGGTGTAATTTGTAACAGCAGGGCTGCGGACATATATGCTTGTAGGTACCCTTCTACTATAAGTAGAACAAACCAAGCAAGCAATGCACTTCTGATCTAGGACATTCCTAAGTGTTCACTGGCTTAGTGCACGTTTAGTGCAATTCACTGTATGTAGTCACTATCGAAGCTCGAAGTGCCTAGTCCTGCACAAGCTCGATGATTTGGGTTAAGGGCGCCTCAGCTACTCAGGTCATTTGCTCTGCACAAGCTCGAGTGGGTACACAAAAACGTTGACATAAATTAACAACAAACAGTAAGTAAGGGAATCGAGAAAACGAAGCGAAAGATACGATCCAATAAATACAAAAACGTCATGTTACGCTTACCCGCAGTTGCTCCATAGCATTCATATTTGACTATTTGCTTAAAAACGGTAAAAATAATAAGCGATATTACAACCTTAAAATTTCACCATAACACATCACCCTCCACCAGGCCCAAGCCACGACTGCGTACGCGCTTACCCTGACCCGGTGACCTAGCGTCGTCTGGTTGCCGGGGGCGATCGCCCTGGCAACGCTGCGGCCGGACGGAAACGGCTGTGATTGGTCGTTCAAAACGCGTGGCCGCCCGGTCAGTCAGCTGACCGGCCACGAGCATAAACAAAGGGGCGGGCGCTCGCCTAACACAATCATATTAGTAATTGCTTTCTTGTTTCCAATAATAAACAATGTGTTCATATTTTGTTATTGATGTAACCTTCAGTAATAATGTAATAGCATAATATAGTATTATAATATACAAAATATATAAAATTAAAAAGATGTTTCTTAACCTCCGGGGAGAGGTAGGTATACGAATGTGTATTACCTATACTTAATGTAACGACAGTATAATAAACCTGCAGTAATATACACTGCTGCACACAGTTAGCGGACATAATCAGCTACTTTTTCATATTAAACGGCTGAGTTTTGGGGAATCAGATGCACCTTCACCGTTCAGTGTTCACGGGAGAACCTTGGTGACTGGAAACATTCATTCAATTCAGAAGAACGCCTACTTAACATGTGAAAACATCAGACTGGTTATTGATTCGACTCTGATTGAATCGATTGGAATCGTTCAATCAATCTTCCTTGAATAAAAAAAAAATGATTCACCACCAGATCTTTTGATTCATGAATCGTGATTTAATCAAAAGATTTAACAATTCTTAACAATTCAAGTGCACATGGTAAATTGTGCAAATGCAATCCAGTCCCAGTGGCTACATTCATTTATACTGAAATATTATTGCTATAACACTGTTTTAATGATCATATACATGGGCGCCATGTGACCTTCGTTGTCGGAGCGCCCTTAAAGGAAATAGTTCACCTTCAACATGTGTTTTGAACTGAAATAGCAGTTTTGTAGCCCGTGTTGAGAAACCCTTATCTGGAACTTGTATTGGCTGAAAAGACTCCAGCCGAAGATATTTGACTTTTTGGCGAAGGAATACGGCGCATATATGATGTACCGTACCGTCTGAAAGTGGCAGCACTGCCATGGAGCATGCGCAGACCAATAATGCACACCATAACATTCATAATTTACGACCTTCTGTCCTGAATTGGCGCGATGTAGGACCATTTTTGAAAAGAAAAAAAGAAACTGTATTAAAAAATATAATAAAATCGTGTTCTGAAAAATTTCCCGAAGGTGAACTATTTCCTTTAAAGGAAATGGTTCACCTTGGAAATGTTTTACCAAACATGATTTGATGATATTTTTTAATACAATTTGTTTTTATATTGTCAAAAATGGCCTTATATCGCGCCGATTCAGGACAGAAGGCCATACATTTTTATTGTTTATAAAAACTATATGCATACTCTCTGAGTCAGAGTCCTGAGTCACGCGAATGTAAACAATGGTTCAGCCAATCAGATTCGAAAGTAGTCGCGTACGGATAGACTCGCATTGGAGATGTGCCAACCGGCGGCCGGCGGTTCGCTTGCTAGCACCAGCTGCAAGCTGATTGGCTGATGGTATAGCCTCTGCCCGGGCTAGAACCAGTACAACATTCTTTCGCCAGCACCGCATTCCTTCGCCAAAAAGTCAAATATATTCGGCTGGAAAGTCTTTTCAGTCAAGAAAACTTGCAGATAGGGGTTTCCCAACATGGGCTACAAAATTGCTATCTGCTATCTCAGTTTAAAACTAATGTTGAAGGTGAACTATTTCCTTTAAACTCCAATCATCATCATAATGATCATATATATGTATCTTCCATTTTGTTTTATTTGACATCAATTCAACATATATTTAAATGTTGAATCAAACGTGATTTTTTCTTCTACAAATTGATTATTTGAATCGGACAGAATAAATTCGCAAATTTGTATCCATGTATCGAACGGTGATTGAATCATTTAGGTTCCAAAATGAATCGTGATTGAATCGTTCCCAAAAATATGATTCAATCATTCCAGTCTGGAAAACATCGCACAACACACAATAGAAACAAACGTCATCCATGGCACGATCAAACATCAATCACACCAAAGCTTCTGGATGATATATACGTCATTACTGAAGAGAGCAAGCGTCCTACGTTCTGTACAGGGACGTGGGAACCGTGGGGGCAATGGGGGCAACTCGCCCCCGCAACTTTGGAGCTGGGGGGGGGGGCGACGTCCCCACAACTTGTTACATGTTCAGTCGACTCGGTATAAGAACAAGGGCATTTACACCGGAGTTTCAACGGCGGCGCGCAGCTCCGTGAAATTTGGCACAGCTGTTGGGGCATCAATTACCAACACGATGTGATTTTTTCCTCGGGTCATCTCAGGTCAGGCCACCAGGTCAAGTAAAGTGACTCCACCTCCAAAAAGTTTGCGGTCGTGCCACAGACAAAGTGATTGTGACCAAACGGTTTGAAACTCACATGATATCATCAGGTGATAAGTACCTACAATTCGTATATCTCGATTTGTATTTTATATCGGTGACCCAGACTGGTTATTGATTCACCTTTTTTGGAAGGATTCAATCACGATTCATTTTGGAATATAAATGATTCAGTCACCGTTTGATTCATGGATAACCATTTTGAGAAATGATTCTTTCAGATTCAAAGAATCAAAACATATTTTGATCAAATCACGTTGGACTCACCATTGGAATAGCATTGCACAGTGTTCTTGATTCACTCAACCTTTTTTATATGCGAGTTTTTATTCAATCATGATTCATGAATAAAAACAAATCCGGTGGTGAATCGATTCTTCTTTGATTCAAGGGATTTTGATTGAACGATTCCAAACGATTCAATCAGAGTCGAATCAATAACCAGTATGCGCTGACCTAAGGTCAGGTCTATTTGTGACCTCCCCATTATAAGTCAATGGAGACAAATTAAAAACGCGTATAAATCCATAGGAAATGTCTAAATTTGACCAATTTTCACCAGATCCACCCTCTGGAGGATCCAGAACGGTGGTTTGGGCGGGGGGGACACGGGTGGTTTTGGGGCCAAATCCCAAAACTTCTCACACAATTCTGAAAACTCATCGGATTTCGCTTGCTTATAAGTGCTGTGTGCTGATAGTTGATTTAAAACAAACTTGCCTTTGTAAAAGTTGCTTAGATTTTCTTATATATCAGAAAATGTTTCAATTTTGCGCCGATTTCAGGCGGTTGGGGGAGGGGGCATGCCCGCTTTGCCCCCCCCCCCCCCTTGCCAGTGGATCCACCACTCTTGTCCCAAATGCCAAGTCCCATGTCACATTTATGTTCTTTTACCTCTACGAGGTCAGCTCATGTGACCGCTTAGGTCATGTACGAGTATGATTCAGAAATCAGAACAATGGAACAAAACACCATTGTATTCGACTTGTCGAGATAAATCAATTGATGTAAGAGTTGATCTTGATCTGACCTTGTCCTGACCTCAGGTCAGGTGAAATTTGTGGGTATGACCTAACTAGGGCACCCAATATATCATTCGATGCGTCTCGACGAGAAAAAAACACAATGGTGAAATATGTTTTCCCTTGTCGTGCTTCTGTCAAAAGTTATTCCTTAAAACCAATTCGGCATTTTTTTATCTCGAATGTTTCAGATTCAGTGGCTTCTGATGACCTAACTATTGAGCTTAGGTCAATTCTGATGAACCTTAGTTACAGCAAATTCAATTATCTTTCGAACACTTTTTACCGCGTGTTTTTTGTTATCGAGATATGCATCTCGATAATAAAAGAGCTAGCGACGCGCGGAAAAAAGTGTTAGCCGAAATTTAATATAATATGTAATACAAAATAGCCGAAATTTGACCTCTGGTGACCTCAATATTGACTTGACCTAAAAATGACCCAAGTACTTTCGATAGAGATTGTCTCGAGCTAGCACCGCCTTCCGCTTGTCGCTACATTGCGTGTTTTTTTTTAGATCTTAGGGGAGGGGAGGAAATCACCCCCCCCCCCCCCCCGGCAGTTCGTGGTTGGCGAGAACCCCCGGCAGTGTGTGTGTGTGTGTTAATGGACCTTAATTCGGCAACAGTTAACTAACAAGCAAAATAACTAACTAACTAACTAACTAACTTATATATAACTTAAGTAGATAAACTTGTTTTCTTCTGAAAAAATACTTGTGTTCTAATGTATTGGTTTGCCAGCATTTGCTTGAGTACGACTGTATACATTTCTATGCATTTATCGTTATATATAACGATAAATTCATAGAAATGTACCCGAAACATTGACCATAATTGTCTATAACACCGTAAAACACGGAATAGCATAACTCGGTTGAAGTCAAGTATGGTACTCGTACCAAATGTATGCTAAATGCATGATTTTGCCATGGTCAACTTGGTGCGAGCCCGGCACATCACCTAACCAGCTAACTCAGGTTCGGGATTCAGTCAAGCCCGCCGGTTTTGGATTCAGGTACGATGAAAGCTCCAGTTCCGCTTCTCCGACTTTTGTAACCCTAGTACCAGTGTGGCTCCTTTTTCATGTTTAGCAGCTATTCTCTAGTTTTTGTTTTCTTGTTAGGCTACCCATTTCTTTATATGATATTGATGCCCATTTCCTTAAATATATGACACACTATTGGCAATAAGCAGCATTGGATATGGAAAAGAACGGTACACGGCGCTTTTCTTCAGTCTTAATTTTTGCCGTAGTATAGCCAAAAAGTTTGCCCCCCCCCCCCCCAACTTCGAAGTAGTTCCCATGCCCCTGTTTCTGTATGTTGTGGCAGTCGACTGTCTGTACTCTGTTGTGATTATTTAGCTTTGTTATGCCGCAAGCGAACATGCATGGCAGGGGCGGCGGATTGCGAGGGCAAGGTACCCAAAATGTCCCCAGTTGAAAATATTGGAGGAAAAGGGTCATTTTGCCCCCCAGATTGAGCAGGCTAAAACTGGGGGGCGGGCAAAATTACCCTTTTGTCCCCCCCCCCCCCCCCCCAGGATTTTCGACTGGGGGGCATTTTGGGTACCCTGCCCCCGCAATCCACCACCCCTGATGCATGGTACTGTATCAAAAGTAAATAGTGTCAGAGCCTAGGTAATAGGCATTGCCAAACAGGAATGATGTTTAAACGATGAAATAAAAACATATTATATAATCCTCAAAATGTAAATAATGATTGAGAAAGGTTTTACGTCGCAAAAAGAGCACCACCACCACCGTTCAGCCCAGGGACATCAGTGACACCACCACCGTTCAGCCCAGGGACATCAGTGACACCACCACCGTTCAGCCCAGGGACATCAGTGACACCACCACCGTTCAGCTCAGGGACATCAGTGACACCACCACCGTTCAGCCCAGGGACATCAGTGACACCACCACCGTTCAGCCCAGGGACATCAGTGACACCACCACCGTTCAGCCCAGGGACATCAGTGACACCACCACCGTTCAGCCCAGGGACATCAGTGACACCACCACCGTTCAGCCCAGGGACATCAGTGACACCACCACCGTTCAGCCCAGGGACATCAGTGACACCACCACCGTTCAGCCCAGGGACATCAGTGACACCACCACCGTTCAGCTCAGGGACATCAGTGACACCACCACCGTTCAGCCCAGGGACATCAGTGACACCACCACCGTTCAGCCCAGGGACATCAGTGACACCACCACCGTTCAGCCCAGGGACATCAGTGACACCACCACCGTTCAGCTCAGGGACATCAGTGACACCACCACCGTTCAGCCCAGGGACATCAGTGACACCACCACCGTTCAGCCCAGGGACATCAGTGACACCACCACCGTTCAGCCCAGGGACATCAGTGACACCACCACCGTTCAGCCCAGGGACATCAGTGACACCACCACCGTTCAGCCCAGGGACATCAGTGACACCACCACCGTTCAGCCCAGGAACATCAGTGACACCACCACCGTTCAGCCCAGGGACATCAGTGACACCACCACCGTTCAGCCCAGGAACATCAGTGACACCACCACCGTTCAGCCCAGGGACATCAGTGACACCACCACCGTTCAGCCCAGGGACATCAGTGACACCAATGACGCATTTGGAGGCCCGTCCCATGATAGGATCGTCTCAGGACTGGTTTGTCCGCCAGCGGCGCGGTCTGCCCGGCTACAAACATCCTCTGGCTAGGAGCCGGCGCCGATAGGATCGGCACCGGTCGGGCGGGCCAGGCGAGCCACCAGACAACAGGGCCATAGCCCGGGCCTTGGCAGACCTGTGTGGCACGCGTCCGAGAGTGCTCCCAGCTGCAGACATGAGTGTTTCGACGACGACGACGACGGAGCCGGCGTCGGCGTCGGCGGTGCTGCGGCTGCGGGCCAGCGATGAGGACGTGCGCCAGTTGCTGACCGAGCTGTGCTCCGGGCTCCAGGTGTCGCCGCTGCCGCCGCCGCGAGCCAGAGACGAGGCGCTGGCACACGCTCCAGTGCGCACCACGCACCTCACGCCACAGGAGGAAAAGGTATGACCGGAGGACACACATATCTGGAAGTATTTATTGCTTGTGAATTGTGAGAATAGCAGAAGTATATGCCGCTGTTTAGCAGAAGCATATGCTGCTGTTTTTTGCTAGCTACCTAGCGTTATGGAAATATATCCACAAACGTACATCATTTTATTCGTATTAAGTTATAGTTCGACATCAATAACCCAAATTATGCTTCAAAATATCAATTAAACTACAAATAAGGATAATTGTAAGCTAAAATAAATGTTTTATATCGTTGCGAAGAACTCCGTGTTCCCTACGTCTTTGGTAAAACAAAAATGGGCACGTTATTTACCCGACTCGCTCGACAATCATGTCTGTGCAGTATATGTCAACAGGGTTTTTTTACGCAACCATTCATATTTCATACAGACTGGTTATTGATTCAACTTTTTGGAACGATTCAATCATGAATCATTTTGGAATCTGAATGATTCAATCACCGTTCGATTCACGGATTTTTTTTAGAATTGATTTTTTTCCGATTCAAGGAATACATTTTTTGTTATCGATTCACGTTTGATTCAACAGTTTAAATAAATGTGGTGAATTTATGTCAAATAAATTAAAATGGAAGTATCCATATATATGATCATTAAAACATTGTTACAGCTATACTATTTCAGTATAAATGTATGATCATTAAAACATTGTTACAGCAATACTATTTCAGTATAAATGAATGTATCCACTGGGACTGCATGTATTTGCACAATTTACCGATGTACTTGAATGGTTAAGAATCGTTAAATCTTTGTATTTAATCAGCCTTGATTCGATGCGGGTTTTGATTCAATAACGATTCATGAATCGAAAGAGCTGGTGGTGAATCAATAATTTTTGTGTTCAAAGAATTTTGATTGAACGATTCCATTCGATTCAATCAGTGTCGAATCAATAACCAGTCTGCATTAATAATATGCCTTAGAATGTGTGTTGCTTTTTGTATTTTCTCCACTTACATAACTCGCTCTTTGTGTTTACTCCTGTCTACATTGCACCACTATCGACTGTTTCCAGGAGTGCCAAACGTACCGCTGAGAGCCCGTGTGGCCGTGTTTGGGCCGTGTTTCAGACGGCACTGCGGAACGCTCTGCGCTACTTCCCAGAGTCGTGCCACGCCGAGCTGGCGCCGGAGTTCGCCGCCGAGCTGCGCCACTATGGTCACATCTACATGTACCGCTTCATGCCGGACACGACGCAGATCAGGTCAGCAGCGCCTGTATCACCGCCTGTATCACCGCCTGTATCACCGCCTGTATCACCGCCCGGCGCCGCGCCACCGCGTCCCAGCTACACCGCAGACTGCAGGCGGAGCGCGCTGCTGTCGCACGAAGGACATGCGGAACGGACTTCGGCTCGTTTGATTTACTTCACCAGGCTGGTTTGAAACGCCACAACTTGTATCGTACCCAATAACGTTCCAGCAATTAAAGCAATGCAAGGCTGCAGTTCACAGCCATACAGCGAGCTGATCCACTAATGATTTAATTATCTAGAATAGGCATAACCTCCATCGGTGAATAACAATGTTTGTGCAATCGTTTTGTAACATTCGGGGAGATGTTGTTATGTTGCGTCATTCCGCGACGTCTATCTCATGTCCGGGCGTTGCAGTCTTATCACCGCGGGGATAGCGTCACGTGGTCCGTTGAAGTCTTTAGCCGTGTCTCGCCAGCGATGCGATGCGCACACGGACCACGTGTCAAGGAATCGCATGTTTGACGGTTATAGTGCAAACCACGAGTGCTTGAGGTTCTTCGTATCGTAGCACCGTCGGCGTCCGCGATTTAAAGCGCGTTGTCGCTTAACCCGCGCCCCGCTGGGGTCGCCAGCCGAACGCGCCGCGCTGGGGGGGGGGGGGGGCAGATTCTGCCCCCTTCGTTATCTTCCGAACCAATAATCGCAACGAGACGTGCAAGGCGGCAATCGAAAACTCTCAATGAGACGCATCTAAAGCATACGCGAAATTGTCAAAATAAGGTCACATATCAGGTCACGGTCAGGTAAAATGTAAAAATTGAGGTATTAGGGTTTTTGGGGCATACTTTCCATCCAAAGCCTTAGATTGCGACTATTATCGCACTAAAGTGCTCACAGTTATAATGCATCTCCCGCATACGCAAAAGTGAAATTGTAATCAAAGGTCAAGGTCAAGTCACAAAAGGTTACAGGTCTACGAAAGCCATGCAACACATGTTGTATGGGTTATTGTACACGTATAATTCGATAGTAGCAGCCACTTTCACAACCTGACCCCATATAATGGCCCTCAGGTCAAGGTCAGGTAAAAAAGGACACAATTTGAAATTTATTAATATGAATAAAAAGGCATGTTTCTAGACCAACTTTGCCTCAGAAATACAGCAGTGGCATGTAGTTGTCTGTGTATCTGGTAAAAAACGTACCTTTAAAAAATGACGTTATGAGTTACTTATACTTAGGGAGCCATAAGTCAGTCAAAAAGAAAGATATTGCTTTGAAATTTGGTTTGGGTATCTTCCATACTTGGTTCTCTAATATATCTTCCGGTTTTGTAATATCTTCAAACAAAAAATGTGTGAATGCTTCCGAACAAAAATATTTTTTTTGGCGGGGGGGGGGGGGGTAAAAAAACAAAATTTTGAAAATCCGAGATAGTCATTTGGAAGTGAATGTCATTTTCTTTCTTTTGATTTTTTTGCAATTTGCATATTAACTCGATTTTCTACGATTTGTCAAACATTTATCGTTTCCCCACCAAAAATGACATGATATGACGTCATTAAAACGTTATTATCTCCCAAAGTACTACATAAATTTCACTGAAATGTGGTGAGAAGACGTATAATTGATGTAGCATAAGGTACTGAAAATTTCATTTCGATAACTATCATAGTTTTTATGTTATTGAGAACATCCGGGAGGGGCAGATTTTGCCCCCTCAGCGGGCGCGGGTTAAAGCACGGTGTCTGTTTTTCCTATCTACGAAAACATTGTCTGAATTGTATATGACCCGATGTTATGCCTGGAAAACGCCCCTTTTCTATAACTTCCAAACACATCGTCTAAGCTGGTTATTGTCTGAGCTTTACCTTCGTAATAAAATGCATGCGCATTGCATCGTGGCGTCATGATAAAAATGTTGGCATTTGCATTCCCACGGTTCATATATGCGACGATGGCAATGTATTACAGCAGACCTCGGGTGTCTGTTATCCTCTCAGAGTCACACTACTGGCTGTCACTGACCACCTACCCTGCCATATTGTGCTCACCTGGTGACCACCCTGTCCTGGCGCGCGCAGGGCGTACCCCCTGCAGCTGTACCCGGGAGTGTCTCGACAGGCCGTCTCCATCGCCCTGATGATAATGAACAACCTGGACCACTGCGTGGCGCAGTTCCCTCAGGAGCTCGTCACATACGGCGGCAACGGCCAGGTCTTCTCCAACTGGGCCCAGGTGAGCACGCCGACTCTCCCGGCCTGATCATAACAGATGGGCTCGGATATGTGCATCTGAGCATGTTTGTTCCGTTTAATAATGTTCGGAAAACGCACATGTGCGTGAAACATTAGCCGTTCAATAGGGTAAAGGTAGATAGCTTCGTGAAAACGCTAACTTCGTGATCTGCGATATCGCATATTTCTAAAAACGCGTTGTCACCGTCATCGCTCTTTTCCGGTAGCTTACAGGACACACAAGCAGGATATGTAGTTTGTTTGGGATTACTATTTTGTTCTGGTCTTGTAATAGCTGAAAATGGTTTTCCTGTGGATTTTTCACTTTTCTGAAGTGATTTTCTTTCTATTTACGCCTCTCCAGTTTGAGGGAAGATATTTAACTTTTAGTTGTAAGCGAAAAGTTGGGTTGGTGACGTCATATGATGTTTGTTTTCAATAACAGGGAAATCCTTTGTGCTGCCAAATGTATGGCACAATATTTGTGTCGACATCTATTGCGCAGAAAAAAAAAGCGAATGACCCGATGACCCGAAAAAAGCGGCCTCCTCCTCACAAAATTGTCATGGTATGGTGTAAATGACGTGGACTGGTTTAGGAGTTATTTGAGCGGCCGAAGGCAGATGGTGCGTGGTGGACGGTTGACTTGTCCCGTGACTTGTGGTGTGCCCCAGGGCTCGATTATTGGTCCAGTCTTGTTCATTTTGTTCTCAAACGATTTATATGGATATTTGACCCATGGCCGCCTTATCTCCTACGCTGACGACACCGTGCACGTTGACTGCGCGTCCCCTGACGGACCTGGTCTCGCCGGGCTAAAAATTAGACTGGAGCTCACCTTGCGTGAGCTCCAGTCTTGGTTTGATTCTAACTCTCTCAAAATGAACGCGAAGAAAACTGCTTTCATGCTTGTTGGCTCAAAGAAAAATTTGGCAAAAACGGAAAAATTTCGGTTTGAATTAAATGGTTCCGAGGTGCAGGCCTCGACCAGCATCAAAATCCTCGGCGTCGTGGTGGACCGTGGTCTGTCATGGGACGCGCATGTCTCGAGTGTCTCCAAAAAAATGTAACGGTATCCTCGTCTCTCTGTACAAAGTTCGGCATTACTTCACCTCAGAAGCCCTTAAAATTATAATTCAGGCGTACGTGTTCCCACATATCACGTACTGCCTGTGCGTGTGGGGAGGGGCGACCAAGGGTCAACTGGTCAAAATCCAAAAACTGATAAACTTTGCCGCTCGTATCGTCACAGGACTCAAAAAGCATGATCATATAACCCAGGCTCTAAATTCTTTAGGATGGCCGAAGATCGAGACCCTGGTGGCGCGCCGCGACGCCGTAAAGGTGTTTAAGGCGCTCAGAGAGGAGGGAGCGCCACCCGAGATACGCGCTATGTTCACCCCACGTGCCGCTGTTTCCACACGCGAGACGCGCGCCTCTGATCGAGGTAGCCTCCACCTGCACAAGTGCAGATTGACCGCCTCTCAGAAGGCTTTTTCGTATCGGGCTGCAGTTGTCTGGAACCGCCTGCCACCACAAGCTTGTGCCGCCCATTCATTGGATGGTTTTAAGACCGCTATGCGAAGTGTGATTTTACCGATGTAGTGTAGTGAAGTGTACTCGTTTTTATCGTATTTTGTATATTATTTGTAACACTGACATGAAACCAGAATAGCCACCTCGTGGATGGTTTTTAATACACTGATTGATGTCTAGATTGCGATTGCGAACCACCCGGGGATCGAGAAATGAAAGACGAAAATATTCCAAGGCTGACCTTAAAACAAGTCGACTATCATTACCTGTTGGGTAAAGAGAACCGACGCTGTCGGTTTAGAGGCCCTATTCAAATACACATGGGCCTTATTTTGTACAGATGTCAAAATCAAACTCGAATATCTTTTTGATTAGATCATTGTGGTTGTTTTAACTGCTACCATACTTAATTCCAATGCCAAGCCATCGAAATGGCTATATCAACTCAAATATAATGTTAAGGTCAAGGGGGTGTCATCCCTTCAGCGGCCATAGGCTCGGTGAACCTCGATGGCGTCACAACCTTCGGCCAATGGGATGGCGCCACGTAGGGCTGTGACGGCTGCGGCAATTAAAGCGCACGGCACGGTTGCTCACGCAGAGAAGACTTCGTTGGCTGCGTTGAAAATGTGATTGCAAGATGGCAGTTTGTGCTTGTCTGACAGTTGTCTTGTCTGATAGTTAATGACAGCTTATTGTATTTTTTGAATTGCCAATCATGCCACAATGTGCTGTGGCGCGGTGCACTTCAAGCACCAAGAAGCACTGTTCCGTGTCATGTTTTAAGTTTCCTGAGGACCAGAAGACCAGGGCAGAGTTGATTCGCGTATGCACTAGAGAAGAATACTTTAAATTTAAACATGCAACTGTTTGTGAAAATCATTTTAAAGAGAGTGACTTTACACCAACTTGCCTGCTAAAGCGATCCATGGGTATATTCCGTAGGATGTTCCTCGTTGACGGAGCGAGCCTAATGTGACATTTTCTCGAGGTAAGTTACATTCTTATATTTAAGTGTTTTAAAATGATGTGCATTATATGGTGGAAATAATACTAGCAATAGGAAATATATTGACAGTCGAGGTCAATATGCGAGGAATATATCGCAGAATAACTCGCGACATAATTTATGTTGCACTTCCCAATAACAGGCACCAAATAGGCGTTTAATTGCATCAGCGTATGACATAAGGTTTGGTCACACACTTAATACCGAACCTCAAACACATTGTCGTTGTCACATTGTCACCAGCATCATCATTGTATTTACTTTCACTGTCTTATTGCTGCATACGTCAACCTAACATTTACTTATGTGCCAATAAGCCTAACGTAGCATAGCAAACGTTGATCAATACCTCCACTCTATTAATAACCTGAGTCAAATTACATGTAATTCTTATCCTTTTCAGGGAGGGGGGTAATTTATCCATTTCCGTGAGTTTCGTGTAATTAGGTCCTGTAATAGCTATTGATCTGCAGCAGCTGTGCATACCTGCAGCTTATACTGTGCCGCAGCACATCACTTCAATGAGGGAAATATACCCTGCCGCTGCTGCCTTGTAGCTATAAAATATATTTTTGGATCGGGGGCGGCGCCACGGAGGGGGAGGGGGGCAGGAGGGGCAGTCGCCCCTTATCGTCGGGCAGGGGGAGGGCAAACATATATTTTTCCCCTATCATTTAACCCTCGCTCCGGTGGGGGGTCATTTTGACCCCCACCCTGGAGGTTTTACGGGAATAGCGGGAAAACGGCGGCTGGCTACGGTTTGGTCTGGCCGGGCAACAATCACTTCGTAATAAATTATTGCACGGCATAAATTATTGCATGATTGCACTTCTGTTTACGATTTTGGTGACATCAAACGAGTAACATCTCTGGTGCATATTTCAGGTGGAGGACAAGGGCCAGCTGGATGCAGCCATGGAACAAGCAGAGGTTGAAGACTCACATGCTGTAACGGCTGGTCCTCTTCCAGTCCACCCTGGTCCCGCGAGCACAAACGCAGGGCAACCGGCGAATTCAACAGCAGATAACAGGACCTTGCACAACCCCTGATCGTGTCTCTGGCATTTGTAGCCGGCTATGTCGCCTACAAATCCGACCCTAGGTCACCCAGCTTCTGAACTGCAAACGACCTCACGATAAAACGCTTCGAGACAGCTCAGTCAAAATCAGTTAAAACGCCATTGTCGCAGCACGCAGCAGTGATGCCAAATCTCAGAAATCCGTCTGCACTGTGACGAGATGGTGACGGGATCTTGTGGTGAAACTGTGATCACTGTGACGGGATCTTGTGGTGAAACTGCTGGTGATATGTGAAGTGATGGGAGGACTCGGTCTTGTTGTGCCACTGCTGGTGATATGTGTAAGGTGAAATGCCATGTTGGATGATGATTGAGTGAACGCTCCTCGGCTTTTACGTTTTCTGACAAATATTTTTCGATCATACATACGCTATCTGTGTAATGCTATGGCTCGTTGCAAAGAACGTGCGTGCGCACGCACGCGCACGGCATCCTTAAGCACCAATTATTACCATCGGCTCTTAGACTCCTCCCCAAACTGCTGGTATTTAGACTAAAACCATGAACGCGCCTTTGGTAGACTTCCGGCCGATTTCAGTCGTTTTTGGGGCCAAACCTCGATGGCCCACTCCTTGGTTTCACCCCTGGCATGCACAAGCGATCTTGAGATTAAAAGTTTGTCTCTGATCAAATACGTGATTAATATATATATCTACCATCGTATGTTTTTTTGTTGACCCTTAAATATGAATCATCACATCATCATCATCATCATCATCATCATAGTTATCATCCCCATCATCATATATGTATTAGTACTTAGTTTTACTATATTCCCCTGAACTGAATTTAATGTGTTGCCGTGCGTGTTGGTATCACAGCAAGTTGGAAAGGCGTGCGCATTTGCACCTGGGGGACATGGTTAAGTTGAATCACGTGCCATCGATTTCATTTTTACCATAATTCGTATACGAACCTCTATGACGTCACCCTTAGTTAAAATCGCCGGACGGTGGAACCTAGTATCTATGGCCTTGGTTAAGGTGGGATAGTCCCTTTAAGCTGATACACTTTTATGCCTCGGCTCGTGAAAATGCAAGTCCAGCACCGTCGTTCACTGCTGTGCTTAAAATAAAAGGCCGAATATTCCGTGTCAAATCCAGGTCTCCTGTTATCTGTGCATAAACCTATGTATCATCGTAATAGCCATTAACCACAAATTAATTGATTGTATTTTTTTGTTTAGAACTCGAATGGAAAAGTGTCGACATTTTGGCATGTGACCTCAGGTTATGTCACGTGATTTCGTTATGTTCTCATTTTAAAATTCGTGATTTGTATTTTTTTCAACTGTATCACCAACGGGATGAACCCAATGCCAGGCGAAGTCAAATAGTTAAAAACGTGAACACATACACACAAATACAGCTACAAAAGTATAAATAAAAAGACGATAACAGAAAAATATTAAAAACGCGCTACATGTCACGCAGAACATCATGCAGTCCACACTGCTTCCTGACATACTTCAGCACCTGCCGCTTGAAGGAGCCATGGCCATCATCGAAGATGTCGGCCGGGACAGTCTTCTCTCTAAGGAAGGTGTTCGTGACCATTGGCAAGCGAGTGAACATTCCATTCTGCACGATGTTGACACGAGAGTGAGTAATATTAAGCAGGTTTTGTTGGCGGGTCGATCGGGCGGGCACGTGAAGAGAGAAGCTTTCGAGCAAACGCGGTGTGTCCAGTTTGCTGCATAGAACGTTTTTGAGAAAAAGGAGATCATGCTGAACTCGCCTTGCGGCTAGAGTGGGGATTTTTAAGTGTGGCGACAGAGGTCACGATAGGAGATAGAAAGAGCATTTCCGGACTGGGTGTTGTGGAGAAGCCACATAAAGAATTTGTGCTGCACCCG
>JAXIVJ010002153.1:10000-12500 GCA_036785665.1 Chirona hameri | reverse complement strand
TGTTTTCCCCTGCGGGTCGCGACGTTGACCACTTGTGACATGTTGCGGGGATGTGTTTAAAGTGGCCTCTCCGTTTGTTTGAGGCCACTTTATTCGACAGGTTATGTTATGATTTGTGAACTGCTTTAACCCGCGAGCTACTGGGGTTTATTTCATGACGCGACTTACTTGGGGGGGGCTACCCCCCCCCCCCCTAGGATCTCCGGAACTACTGGACTGATTGTAAAAATTCAAACGCCATTTGATATCCCTGTGAAATTTATTGAGGAAAACATAATAGTGTTGACCTCGGGGTCACCGATGACGTCACAGGTCAGGTCAAGTACAAAATGTTTGACCGTGTCAAAAGGTCTCGATGGATGGAATTGTTGCACAAAATTGCGATATTAAACGCATAAGCAGTCGATAAGTCGGTATGATTCGTGTGTCTGACATTTCTAAGTACTATTCTAAGCTGTTTATGACCTTGGGTCAGGTCAAGGTCATCCGAGGTCACGAGGTCAAACTGCAGATTACGGTCATTAGGCGTTGTAACACATGTTTATGGTTTTGTTTTTCGTCTAGAATACGAAAAATGACCTTAGAACATTGTTTGTTCCATATAAATAGAAGTAAAAAGCAAAAACGGAAGAAAAAAATTATGCATAGTACTGCTGCGAGAGGTGTTCGATTTGTGTCATTTAAAGGTCATAAGTCAGTCATTTTTAATCTGATTCTGATAATTCTGATTTTTTTTAAAAAATGTATTTGGATTTCTCAAAATTTTGAATTGAAAAAACTCACAAATCCGAGAGGCAGTTTGATAGCCCGGTCTATTGTCAGTAACGTAATTTAAGAAAATTACATTTATCTCAAACATTGCACCTTTGACAGCGTTTTCTGCAAACCACTATTTTGCAACAAAAAACGAAGAACATGACGTCACTCTGACGTCATTCACGGTTGACCTATCATAACCTCATCTTTTTTCTTCTGCCAACATGTGTAGAATTGATGTGAGAGAAGGTACTGCAAGATTCTTACGATACTGGTGTTGGTTTAAGAGTTATTGCAAAATAACGGCAGGGGGGGGGCAAAAATAGCCCCTCCCCCCCCCCCCCAGTAAGTCGCGGGTTAAAGGTGCAGGTACAGCGCCTCATCTAAACGGGCCAGGCTCCCAAAATTTATACAGACGCACGCTCCAACATCCCTCAACTCCCCGCTATAGCCAAATTATTCGTTATATTCCTAGTTTGTGGTTAGATTTGTTACAAAATACAAGAATCACGAAGTTGAAATCGGGCTCCACGAAGTTTCACACCGGGATACGAAGTTAGGAGCTTTATGACCAATTTTTGACGCCATTTTGTGCAAAATGTGGCAATGGCAGAAACGTCGCTGGGTGACATAAAGCACCGCAATAGATTCCCGGTTCTCCAGATGACGAATACTTGGCATTTCCTCAATTCCATTCGGCTGCGGGAGTATATTTCCATATTGTCACGAAGTTACCTACCTTTACCCTGAGTAATCCCGCTTATAGTTCATCTTCGCGGCAGTGTTCCTTGACCTCAACTGCACGTTTCCCTGTGTGTGTGTGTGTTCGCTGCAGTTTCGCCTGACGCTGCACTACCTGTCGACGATGACGGAGTGTCAGACGCTGGCGCTGTACTCGGGCCACCCGCTGGGCCTGTTCCCGTCCAACGCCGGCGCGCCGCGCGCTGTCGTCACCAACGGCCTGGTGATCCCGAGTCACTCGGGCCGGCGCGACTACGACCGGCTGTTCGCGCTGGGCGTCACCCAGTACGGCCAGATGACGGCCGGCAGCTTCTGCTACATCGGACCGCAGGGCATCGTCCACGGCACCTCGGTACGATGGGGAACCTTACACGGCAGAACGTTACAACGGTACATTACACTGTAGTAATGGTAGGTATATTCCGGCACCACGGTACAGCGGTACCATTCATGGCAGCACAGTTATAGGGGGTATCGTGCCCGGCACCACGGCAAAATGCACTATTTTCAATTGGACCGTATGGTGGTGCCCATTACGACATAACCGTGCTATGTGCGCTGTCGTAATTATGTCGACATATGGGCGCTGTCGTGTACCATGGGCGCTGTCGTAATTTGTATTGGGAACGCAGTAGGTACCAAGTGAATTATCGAATTGATCGGATGGAGCTTGAAGGGCCCTGCCCTGCCCTCTGCCCTGCCCTCTGCCCTGCCCTCTGCCCTGCCCTCTGCCCTGCCCTGCCCTCTGCCCTGCCCTCTGCCCTGCCCTCTGCCCTGCCCTCTGCCCTGCCCTCTGCCCTGCCCTCTGCCCTGCCCTCTGCCCTGCCCTCTGCCCTGTCCTCTGCCCTGCTATCTGACCTGCCTTCTGCAATGCCCCTGCCCCTGCCCCTGCCCCTGCCCTGGCCTGGCCTGACCCTGCCTGGCCTGACCTGTTCCTGCCCTGGCCTGACCTGTCCCGCCCTGTCCCACCCTGTTCCGCCATGACCTCACCTGGCCTGATCCC
>JAXIVJ010002153.1:0-5000 GCA_036785665.1 Chirona hameri | reverse complement strand
CCGTGCCTGTGTCGCCGGTCTGACACGGTTCTGCTGTACGTCGCAGGAGCTGGTCCGGAAACGACAACGCCGACCTGGCCATCAGTCGCGCCATGGAGGCCGAGCCGCTGCTCAGGGTGACACGTGCCCACCGCGTCCAGCGGGACGCCCTGCTGGAGCCCTGCTGAGAGTGCCCTCCGACAGTGACGCCATGGAGGCCGAGCGCTGCACGTGCACAGCCGTGTCACGCGCCGCGTCCAGCGGGACGCCCTGCTGAGCAGTGACGGAGGCCCTCCGACAGTGACGGAGAGGCCCTCCGACAGTGACGGAGAGGCCCTCCGACAGTGACGGGGAGGCCCTCCGACAGTGACGGCGAGGCCCTCCGACAGTGACGGCGAGGCCCTCCGACAGTGACGGGGGGGCCCTCCGACAGTGACGGAGAGGCCCTCCGACAGTGACGGCGAGGCCCTCCGACAGTGACGAAGTGCTGGAGCCGGTACTCCGAAGTGCAATGAACTCTGATGTTTGTACCCGCAGTAGTAAATGACCACCACTGACCCGATTCGTAACTAAATACTCTACATCAACTAACGCAACGCAATACAAGGGTTGGCATCTGGTTTTTTATTTGCAGTTTTTACAACACTCTCTCAACAGATAATACAAAGGACACAGTACAGCCGAGTCAAAACGTCAACAAAGCGGGCGGTGCCCCAAAGTAAAGCGTACTTGGCCTCATGTCTCCATGTCTCGCCTCGTTCGCGCTAGCTGCGCTACCCCGTGTGTCCGCTGACCGCTGAAAGCCCGCAATGCCGCCGCAGCCATCCCCATCACTGCATTGGCGGCGTGAACGACCGCTCGTCCAGCGGCGAACGCATGCCGCGGCCCATGTCGCCCTCACCGTACATCATGGCGCCGCGCCCGTAGCCAGGCATGCGCGGCATGGGCGGCCGCGCCGGCGGGAACATGCCGGGCATCATGCCAGGTCCGAGACCGGGCACGCCAGGCATGAGGCCAAGCAGGCCCGGCTTCGGGTGCGGCGGCATCACCGGGTACATCATGCGGCTCTGCATCTGCATTGCGGCTGCCATCTGCTGCTGCGCGCCGGTCGGCACCAGCATCGGGGGCAGGCCGACGGCGGCAGCCGCCCGGCGCGGGTCGGCCGCGGCCCGCGGGTCGGCCCGCGGGTCGGAGCGTGGGTCGGCGCGTGGGTCGGCCCGCGGGTCGGAGCGTGGGTCGGAGCGGGGGTCGGGCCGCGGCTCCCGGTACCGCGGGTCCTCGCGCTCCATGGCCAGCTGCTGCTCGTACTCGCGGTTTGGTTCGGTGGGGATGACGGGTGGCTTCGCGGGCTGCTTCTCCTCCTGGCTGCTGCGGCGGCGGCGGGCCGCCTTGAGTCGCGGGTCGGAGCGCAGCTGCGGCTCCGCCAGCCGGGACCGCTGCAGCGAGTAGTCCAGCCGCTCCACCGTCACGTGCACCACCACCCAGTCCATCGGCGGGTGCGAGTTCACTGACGCGTCGATCTCCACGCACGGCTTGAAGTCGACGGGCTTGAAGGGCAGCGGCAGGTCGGAGACGTCCTTGTCGAAGCCCATGACGCCTATGTCGGCCCAGCCGGCGCCCCGCATGTCCCGGTCCGGCACACGCAGGTCCGTGTCCCGCATGCGGAGGTCGGTGTCCGGCGTCGGCCAAGCGGGGCCGGCCTGCGGATGACGTAGGTCCACGTCCATGCTGGGGGCGCCCTCCGCCGGCTCCGCACCGCCCTGGCGGGGATCCGCCGCACGGGCACGCGGGTCACGAATGTCCACGTCGCGCGCCGCACGGGGGTCACGGGTGTCCACGTCGCGAGCAGCACGTGGGTCGCGAATATCCACATCTCGTGCGGCGCGAGGATCGCGGATGTCCACGTCTCTATCACCACGAGGGTCTCTGGCGTCTATATCTCGCGGCGCACGGGGATCTCGTGCGTCCACATCTCGTGGAGCACGAGGATCCCGAGAATCTATATCTCGTGGTGCACGGGGATCCCGTGAATCCAAATCTCGTGAAGCACGGGGATCCCGCGAATCTATGTCTCGTGGTGCACGTGGGTCTCGTGCGTCCAAGTCCCGTGCAGCGCGGGGATCCCGCGAATCCACATCTCGTGGAGCACGGGGATCCCGCGAATCTATGTCTCGTGGTGCACGTGGGTCTCGTGCGTCCAAGTCCCGTGCAGCGCGGGGATCTTGGACATCAGAGTCTCTCACGGCCCAAGGGTCTCTCATATCTCCGTCGACGTCGCGCGCGTCGGAGTCCCTCAGCGCCCTCGGGTCCCGCAGGTCGACGTCGCGCGGGTCGTGCCGGGCGGGGTCGCGGGGTCTCCGTCCCGGAAGCGCCTGTCTGCCGGGCCGCGCCACTCGTCCCGCTCGTCAGAACCGCGCCGGTCGTCCCGCCAGGACCCGCGCCGCTCACTCGGTCGGCCCCCGCTGGTCACGCTCGTCCACGTCACGTGCTGCCGGCGGCCGGCGGCCCCGCTCGTCCTGGTCCCGTGCCGGCGAAACGCCGTTGAAGTCACGTCGTGAGCGCGAGCCACGCTCGTCCCAGTCCTCCTCGTGTGAGCGGCGCGATCTGCAGCTGCCCTCTGAGCCAGAATGGCGTCTGCCGCCGACGCCGACCGGTCCCGGCTCCCCAGAACTGCAGAGAAACGCACAGGTGTAAAATGAGGCCAAAGTGCAGGCGTTTTGTGAAAGTTATCAAGGCGCATAAGACGACCACGCCTTGCAATTAGTGGTACGTAAAGCAAACGTATTCCACGGCGGATGGTGCGGTGCAGCACCTTCCAATACATTTCTCGTCAGCTAATTCGTTTATCTGTTTGTTTTTGATTGGAAAGGCCTTCGATAGTATATGTTCAAAAAGGCTATTTGCGCGCCAAGTTGTGACATGACCACATGATCATACTTCAGTGCAAATTGCACCCCAATGTGATTGAAGCAAGCAGCCAGACTTGTAACGACTCATTTTTTTTTTAGTCGACTCAAGTCTGACAACAGCCGAAGAACTGACTCGACTCTTGACTCTTGATTTGCTGCTCAAGTGTTGTTTAAAAAAAAATGAATCGACTCAACTCTTGACTCAAGTGCTGTTAAAAAAGCTGAATCGACTCAACTCTTGACTTCAAGTGCTGTTTATTAAAATTGAATCGACTCGACTCTTGACTCAAGCGCTGTTTTAAAAATTGAATCGACTCGACTCAAATATATTTGAGTAGACTCAATTTGACTCATCATCACAAGTTTAATTATGTTGACGGGGGGGGGGGGGGGGGGGGGGTCGGGTCATCAGCAGAATCGCATTTTTTTTCTAGTGTAAAAACTCATTTTTTAGTCGACTCAAGTCTGACTCAAAAGCCGAAGCACTGACTCGACTCTTGACTCAAGTGCTGTTTTTTAATAGGGGTGTTAATTTTTCATGAGGTAAAAATAACTTATTCTGTGGTACGACTTCTCGTATTTAGCGCATTGTCTGGTATTTTACCTGCTTCTCTGGTATTTTTGGGGAACTGGTATTTTTAGGGAACTTTGAAGTATATGAAAAAATATATATATTTATGAGTAAATTTATGAGTAAATGGTAAACATTAAATATTAATAATATATGTGGTAAATATTAGTGCTTCTGTGGTAAAACTAGTACACCTTCAGTAAATATGACTGTCCTTGACGCTGCAGACGATCCCCATGGACCAGGGTGTGGCGGGAAACAATTGCAATAACATAATCGAACCTGACCTAACCTTTACAGCAATTACGGTCGCAGGGACCCGCGTTTAGAACGCTCCGCTCCCATTCACTCGCTGCGCTGCGGCCCTACCCGGGGGCTGTCGCCCTCCTCCCCCGGACCATCTCGTAGACAATACGAGATGATTATATAAAACATATTTCGAAGATCTTTCGATAAAATATCTCTACTTCACAAAAATCGCTGGTTTTAGTTAAATACGACAGATTGAGGTGAAATATCACAGATTGAGGTGAAATAACACATTTGAGGTGAAATACCACAACAATGAAAATACCAGATAAGAAGATAATCTTACCACAAATGTCTTTAAAAATAGGTAGAAAAAAACAAATATCCCTTTTAAAATTGATTCGATTCGACTCTTGACTCTAGTGCTGTTTTTTGTCCTTTGTTTTAATTGAATGGACTCGACTCATGAATCATCCAAAAATGTCCTACTCAGAGATGCATGACTCAACTCTGAGTCAGTTACAAGTCTGCAAGCAGCAAACTAAAATAACATAAATTCGATGGTGGTTAACTTGAATTTAATCAAGCATACTACAAAAGTTCAGATATTGGTCTATTATTATTCAAAACATACATGAATGACCGAAGGAAAAATAATATATCTTGAAGAGCATTTCTAGATGTTACCGTAGGTATGTTTTGGATTATGGATACGTTATCATACCACATGTGACGAGCTGAACTGCCCTCTCGAGTCATTTCAACAATTTAAACATTCAACAACATTAGCCATGTCAATAGTCCGCCAACTCACCGCAAGTCTTGGTCGGTGGTGCTCTTCCTGATTGTAGTTAGTAGTTGGTTAATGGCGTCAGCAGGGTTCATGGTGCCGTCGTCCGTGCTCTTCCTTTCCTTAGTCTGGCTTGGCTGCAGAAGAAAACATTGTCAGAATTAGTATAATATTCAAGTTAAATAACTTCACCGAAACATTGACAATTTGTATATATATATATATATATATATATATATATATAATATATATATATAATATATATATATATATATATATATATATAATATATATATATATATATAATATATATATATATATATATATATATATATATATATATATATAATATATATATATATATATATATATATATATATATATATATATATATATATATATAATATATATATATATATATATATATATATATATATATATATATATATATATATATATATATATAATATATATATATATATATATATATATATATATATAT